>JAPVLO010001362.1:0-101134 GCA_027257055.1 Cephalopachus bancanus | reverse complement strand
TCACATTCAGGCTATTATTGAGATGCGAGAGTTTACCCCTGCCATGAGGTTCTTATAGAGTTTACTGCTGTTGCTGCTGTTTGTTTATTTGTTTGTTGTCTTTTTTTTTATTTGTGGGTTGATTTATTGTGTTTTCCATTTTTTTCTGCATTCTTGAGAAGAGCATTGTCATTCTTTTTTCCCTTTCTTCTGTGTTTAATACTTTCTTAAGTGTTTCTTGTAGAGCTGGTCTGGAGTCAGTGTTAACTCTTAGGGTTTGAATGTCTGGGAAGGATTTTAATTCTCCATTGCTGATGAAACTTATTTTAGCTGGGTGGGTAATTCTTGATTGAAAATGCTTATCTTAAAGAATTTGAAGATTGGATTCCAATCTTTCCTAACCTGAAGGTTTTTGTGGACATGTCTGCTGCTATTCTAATTAGTCTTCCCTGTGGGTAGTCTGCCCTTTTCTCTCTTGTTGACTTTTTTCTTTTATGCATACTTTGTGTAAGCAAATTACTACGTATCTAGGATTTGGTTTTCTCATTTGTTGTCTTGCAGGGGTTCTCTGAATCTCTTGTGCTTGAACGATCATTTCTCTGATGAGATGAGGCAAGTTTTCTTGGATAATTTCATGGAATGTTTGTTCCAGGGTAGTCTCTGTCTATCTGCCTCAGGGATTCAATTAATTTAGGTTGGGCCCCTTGATTTAATTGCTCATCTCTTGGGGGGTTTGTTTTCTCTCTTTAAGCTTCTATTTTTTTTACAGCTTGGGTCAGTTCCATATTTTTGTCCTCAAGCTCTGAGATTCTTTTTTCTGTTTGGGTTTAATTCTGCTTTCCATGCTTATCAGTTTGTTATTTACTTCATTCGCTGTATATTTTTATTGCTGTTATCTCAGTTATTAACCCCTTCATTCTTTCCTCTTGCCTCTCCTCATTTCTATTTATTCTCTCTATTAATATCTTGATATCTGTGCTTGTGGTTTGAAACCAGTCATTCTGAGGGCTCTTCATTGTTTGGGTTCCAGAGTCTGTATTCTTCTCCCAGGGGTCTGTATGAGACCTGCATTCCTCCTCCTCCCCCAAATTTGTGTAGGTTTCCCTCTTTCTTTTCTTTAACCCCTTCTTTAATTCTGTTGTTAGTGATGGGGGATAGCTTTTACATCTGTTTGCTCAATCTCCTATTCTTCCTTATGGAGATCTTTGGTTTTGTTCAACTTTGAAGCTGGGCTAAGGATGGGGGGGTTGTGCTTTTTGCAGTTTTGAGTTTAATTAAGGGGTAACTGTGATTCAGAAGCTATTTGCAGATCCCAGTATCCCCTGACAGGTGTGTGGGCCCTCTGTAACCCACTTTCCACCACCTTACAATCTGTCCATGCAATGAAGGTGTATGTTTGCCCCCGAAAGCAAAATGAGATAAGAAAAAAGGGAAAAAAATGTAAAAAGAAAGGAGGAAGATGAAAGGAAGGTGGAGGGGAGGGAGAAGGAAGAGAGAGAGAGAGAGAGAGAGAGAGAGAGAGAAGAATTGGGAAAACAGACAGGGTACCAAGTAATGAATAAACAGAGTGACAAAGACAGAAAAAATTAAAAAAAACCCCCAAAAAAACAAAAAACCCATTGATGTACTCACCCTCAAAAATACCCATATACAAACATAAAATCTAAAAAAATTAAAATAACAGAAACAAAGCAAGTATGAAAATGTAAACAAAAACTGAAAGAGAGAAGAAAAAAAAAAATTTAAAACAAAAAACAAACAAAAATACTCGTCCTGTGATCATTTCTGTAACTCCAGGTTCCTTTTGGCTGCTGCTGTTATTTTCAGCTGCTGCCACCATGTTATGGAGTGACTCTGGGCTCTAGCCCATCTTTTCCACTCTCAGTGCAGGGTTTTTCTCAGCATTGATCAGATTCCCCATGGACTACTTTGGGAGGAGAATGAATCAGATCCAGACTCACCCGACTTGTCTATTGGTGACACTGCTGTCAAGTCTCCCACTCAGATTTGACGTGTCTGTGCCTGTTCCAGCGTGGGGGAGGATGAGGTGATAGTCTTCAGGTCCAGGTTGGAGGCTGGACAGAGCTGGGTGGGGCAATGCAGGTCTCTGCCCGGTCCCAGGACAGGAAGATGGCACCAGTTGACATCTTCTCACGGGCAGTGGGGCTCCATTTCAGATGTCCCACCCTGCCTTCTCCATGTTTCCTGGAGCTTGTGCCCAGTCTGCTGCTGCAGGTTATGGTGTGGGCCAGGTGCCAGGTGATGATGTGCAGTTGTTCTCTGCTGCTTCCTCTCAAGAGAGCCCTGAGAACAGCAGACAATCCTGCATGCCTGGGACTCCCAATTTCACGGTGGTGGTGGGGTTTCCAGTCACCTCTGGAGGAGAGCTCCAGGTGCGTGAACCTGTGTCTCCCCTCAGATAGACTTTCACTCACCCACTGGCACACACCCACTCGTGGAGAGAGTCTTTATGAACAGTCTCTTTCGTGGAGACTTTCACACTCTGACCTGTTCCGTCACCATCTTGCCTCTCTCCCTGATGTCTCTTTCCATGGATTTTCTGTTTGGTAAACCCTCAATGCCATCTCTTTCCAATCCTCCCAACCCATACAGTTGAGGCTGTCTCACCCCCATCTGCCAAGATTGAGGGGAAGAAGACTGCTCATCAATGTGAGGCCAGTCTGCATGGAGAAATGGTTACTTGGGCTGAGATAAAACATAAGTGGAAACTTATCTCCATCAGGAGAACAAGATTTGGGGAATAATGGTTCTTGTCAGAGGGGGCAGAATATGTAAAAATATAGAGCATACAGAAGGGCATGAAACAGCATGACACGGAGAGAGAAAAGCATTTCACCCAGCCAACTAAAGAGAACCTCCTCTTTAGAATATACTACCACCAGGTGGCAGTAGACAGCTTATTTTGTGTTCTGAAAAATTGGTGTGGTTAGTTAATTTAGAAATCTTTTGCCTTTTTCACTAATAAGTATTTCTTTTTCTTTTTTTAAAAATTGGGGGGTACATGTGAGGATTTGCTACATAAGTATATTGCATAAAAGTGAAGCTTGGGCTCTGTCAAGCTGTTTCCCTAATGGTAAGGATGGTATCCAATGGGTGACTTGGTGTACATTATCTTTCCCTCCATTCCTCTCTCCTTTTTATTAATTTATTTACTTTTAAAAGAAATTTATTATTAACAATTATGGAGGCTAAGAAGTTCCAGGTTGAGGGGCTGCATCTGGTGAGGGTCTTCTTGCTAGGGAGGACTTTCTACAGTGTCCTGAGGTCACACAGGACATTGCATAGAAAAGGGGGCCCAGTGTGCTAACTCAGATCTTCCTTCCTCTTATTATAAAGCTACCAGTCTCATTCCCATGATAATCCACTAATATGTTAACTTTTTAATCCATTAGTCTACGAAGGTATAATTCATTCATGAGGGCAGAGCTCTCTCTCTCTTTTTTAGTAATCATTTTTATTGTCAATACTGATTCAGCACAGTGGCTATTTTTTTCTTGTGGGATGATGTGATTTTATGAAAATTTTTTGCAATGGTCCATTTGAGTTCCTTTGAAATGAAAATTCAGCCACCATGTAAACACCAAAGATAATCCTCATATAATTCTCAGTCCAACTTTATCTCTTTTCTGGGTATGAAGCCAATAGTTAGCATTTTTAAAATGTATTTTAAAGATGTGGGGTACAATTCAGGGTTAGGTATACAAATGTTGATTATGCAGGTGCCCTTGTTGATGAGGTGCACCCCTCCCCCCCCTAGCAGATTCCCTCAAATGCCAATTCCACCCCCCATCCCCTGGTAGTTTCCATTCCTGCCAATCCCTTCTTGTAGTATGATAATAATTCTTCAAGGTCCACTTATGAGTGATAACATATGGTACTCTGTTCTTCGTTTCTGTGATAGATTACTGAGTATGATCAATTCTAAATACATCCAAGTTGCTGCAAAGTGCATATGTTTGTCCTTCTTTATGGCTGTATAATATTCCATTGTGTATATGCACCATATTTTTAAAATAGAGTCCAGCTTCGATGGGCAGCAAGGTTGGTTCCATGTTTTTGCTATTGTGAATAGAGCTGCAACAAACATATGTGTGCTGGTATCTTTTTGGTAAAATGATTTGATTTCCTCTGGATATGTTCCCAATAGGGGAATTGCTGGGTCATATGGAAGGTCAATTTCTAGTTCTTTCAGAAATCACCACACTGTCTTCTAAAGAGGTTGGACTAGTTTGCATTCCCACCCGCAGTGTAGAAGCTTTCCTTTTTCTCTGCATCCTCACCAGCATCTGCTGTTTTATTAATGATGACCATTCTTACTGGGGTTAGGTGGTATCTCAGTGTGGTTTTGATTTGCATTTCTCTGATGATTGGTGAGACTGAGCACTCTTTCATGTGTCTGTTGGCTGCCCTATATCTTCTTTTGAGAAATGTCTATTCATGTCTTTTGCCCACTTTTTAATGGGGCTGTTTGTTTTTTTCCTTTCGGCATGTTTGAGTTCCTTGTAGAACTAGTTGTTAGGCCTTTGTCAGACATACAGTTGGCAAATATTTTTTCCCATTATGTGGGTTGTCTCCCTGCTCTCTTGATGGTTCCTTTTGCTTTGCGAAACTTTTCACTTTGATAAGGTCCCACTTGTCGATTTTATTTCTTATAGTATGGGCACTTAGGGTTCTGATCAGGAATTGGTTGCCAGTTCCAATTTCCATAAGGGTGTCTCCTGCGTTTTCTAAAATTCTTATAGTATGAGGTTTTACATTTAGGTCTTTGATCTATTTAGAATTAATTTTTTTATATGGTGATAGGTAGGGGTTCTGTTTCAGTCTTCTTCATGTGGTCAGCCAGTTTTCCCAGCACCATTTACTGAATAGGTTCTCCTCTCATCCATGGTTGTTGTTGGAGACTTTGAAAAGATGAGCTGGTTGAGAAACTGAGACTTTGCTTTCGAATCTCTATCCTGTTCCATTGGTCTATATGCCTGTTCTTGTACCAATACCAGGCTGTTTTGATTACTGTAGCCTTAGAGTAAAGTTTGAAGTCTGAAAGTGTGATACCTCCTGCTTTGTTTCTTTTGCTAAGGATTGTTTTGATTATTTGTGATTATTTGTGTTACCATATGAATTTCTGTATTGTTGTTTCCAGGTCTGAGAAGAATGATGTTGGTAATTTAATGAGTATTGCGTTGAATCTGTAAATTGCCTTTGGTAGGATGGACATCTTAACAATGTTGATTCTTGCAATCTATGAGTATGGAATATTTTTCCATTTGTTTGTGTCTTCTTGAATTTCTTTGAGCAGTGTTTTGTAGTTTTCATTGTAAAGAACTTTCACTTCTCTTATTAGGAAGATGCTCAGGTATTTCATATTTTTGTGGCTATTGTGAATGGGGTGGTGCTTCTAATTTGGGTCTCTGGCTGCTTGTTGGAGTATAGGAATACAACTGTCTTTTGCACTTTTATTTTGTACCCACAGACTTTGCCAAAATCCTTTATCATTGCCAGCAGGTTTTTGACATATTCTCTTGGCTTTTCAACATATAGGATCACATCATCAACAAAGAGGGATAACTTGACTTCCTCTTTTCCTATTTGGATACACCTGATTTCCTTCTCTTGTCTAATTGCCTGAGTTAGGACTTCCAACATAATGTTGAACAAGGGGGTGAGAGCGGACAGCCTTGTCTTGTTCCAGTTTTCATGGGACATGTTTCCAGTTTCTGTGCATTTAGCAATATGTTAGCTGTGGGTTTATTGTAGATAGCACTTACTATTTTGAAGTATTTTCCTTCTCTACCTAGGTGTTTGAGGGTTTTTATCAAGAAGGGATGCTGGATTTTATCAAAAGCTTTTTCTGCATCTAATGAGATAATCATGTGGTTCTTGTTTTCACATCTGTTGATATATTTAATTTGTGGTCTTGCGAATGTTGAACCAGCCCTGCATCCTGGGGAGGAAGCCTACTTGGTCATAGTGGATGATTTTTGAGATTCATTTTTGGATCCGATTTGCTAGAATCTTGTTGAGGATTTTTGCATCTATGTTCATAAGGGATATTGGCCTGTAGTTCTGTTTCTTTGTTGGATCTTTCCCCGGGTTTTGGGTATCAGTGTGATGTTAGCTTCATAAAATAATTTGGGAGAGAATTCCATCCTTCTCAATTGCCTGGGATACTTTCAATAGGATTGATATCAGCTCCTCCTTGTAGGTTTTGTAGAATTCTGCTGGAAGGTCATCTGGTCCAGGGATTTTTTTTTTTTTTTTTTGGGAGTTTTTTTTATGACAGAGTCAATTTCATGGGTTGTTATTGGTCTATTTAGTGTCTCAATATCTTTTTATTTCAACCGGGGAGGTTGTGTGATGTCAGAAAGTCCTGCATTTCATTTAGGTTATCAAGTTTGTTTCCATATAGGTGTACATAGTCATCTCTAATAATCTTTTGTATTACTTTGGGGTCAGTTGTGATTTGATCTTTTGTAATTCTGATTGTGTTTATTTGGGCTTTTTCTCTCTTTTTCTTGGTCATTCTGGCTAGGGGTCCACCAATCTTTTTAATTCTTTCAAAGAACCAGCTTTTTGTTTTGTTGATGTTTTCTATGATATTTTTGTCTTCTGTGTCCCATATTTGGGCTTTTATTTTGGTGATTTAATTCTTCTGCTACAGTTGGGGTTTTGGTGGTCTTTTCTTTCCAGTTTCCTTCTGTGATTTGTTAGGCTCTCCACTTGCGATCTTTCCATTTTCTTGATGTGTGCTTGTAGAGATAGAAATTCCCCTCTTAGAACTGTTTTCACGGCATCCCAGAGATTTTGGTAAGATGTTTCTTCATTTTCATTTGTTTCCAGGAATGTTTTCATTTCTTCTTTGATTTCAGTGTTGACCCAGTAGTTGTTTGGCGTCATGCTGTTTCGTGTCCATGCCTTTGTGGACTTTGGGGAAATGTTGTTTGTGTTGATATTTATTTTTATTCCACTGTGGTCTGAGAATGTGCATATCAAGATTTCCACCTTATGGAATTTGTTTATGCTTGATTTGTGGACAAGGATGTGATTAATCATGGATTATGTTCCATGTGGTGATGAGTAGAATGTATATTCTGGGGTTGTTGGGTGGAATAATCTGTAGGTATCTATTAAGTCCATTTGGTTGAGTGTCAAGTTTAGGTTCTGTATCTCCTTGTTGATTTTTTTGCCTTGATGATCTATCTAAGACTATTAGTGGGGTGTTCAAGTCTCCTGCTATAATAGTGTTAGAGTCAATATCTTTTTTTAGTTTACTTAGTAGTTGCTTTATAAATGTTGGTGCTCCTGTGATGGGTGCATATATGTTTAGGATGGATATTTCTTGTCGCTGGATCAAACCTTTTGTCATTTATGTAGTGTCTTTTTGCATCTTTTAAAATGTTTGATAGCTTGAAGGTCGTTTTGTCTGATATTAATAGCGCAACTTCTGCCTTATTTTGTGATCGATTTGCCTGGAAACTCGTTTTCCATCCTTTAACTTTGAGTCTGTGTGCATTCCTTGTAACTGATGAGCCTTCTGGATGCAGCAAATAATTGGTCATGGTTTCTTATCCAGTTTGTCATTCTGTGTCTTATCAGTGCATTTAGTCCCCTCACATTCAGGCTGATCATTGAAACGTGATTGTTTATCCCTGTCATGAGGCTCTTATGAAGTTTTTTCTTTGTTTGCTTGTTTTCTTTTGGCTTTGAGGTTGATGTGTGTGTGTTTTCAAATTTCTTGTTGCGCTGTATTCTCTTTTTTGTTTCTGTGCTCTGTTGTTCTCTTGGGAAGTGTGTGGTCATTTTTTTTTTTCTTTCTTCTGTGCTGAATACCTTTTTAAGTGTCTCCTGTAGAGTTGGTCTGGAAATTGCATAATGGCTTAGGGATTGGATGTCTGGGAAGGATTTTAATTCTCTATCAATGATGAAGCTGAGTTTTGCTGGATAGGGAAATTCTTTTTTTAAATTGTTTATCTTTGAGAACTTTGAATATAGGCTCCAGTCCCTCCTTGCTTGCAGTGTTTCTGCCAATAGGTCTGCTGCTATTCTGATTGGTTTTCTCCAGTCTGTAGTCTGACCTTCCTCTCTTGCTGTCTTTAGTATTTTTTCTTTTGTGCTTACTTTGTGTAGGTGAATTACTCTGTGTTTAGGGTTGGTCTTCTCATTTGATGTCTTCTGGGGGTTCTCTGTATCTCTTATGCTTGGCTGGTCACATCTCTGGTGAGATTGGGAAAGTTTTATTGGATTACCTCTTGGAATACTTGCTCCAAGTTGTTCATTTCTCTTTCTCCTTCTGGGATACCAATCAGGCATAGGTTTGGCCTCTTGATATAATTGCACAACTCCTGTAGGCTTTGTTCTTACTTTCTGAGTCTTCTTTCTATGTTTTTTATTTAGTGTCAGTGGGAGAGGGTTTCCCTCCTAATATTTGTTCAGTCCTCTGTTCTTCCCTCATTCATGCTCTGCATTTGTTCTATTTTGAAATAGGTCAGTGAATGGAAAGCTTTGCAATCTCTTGTAGTTTTTGAAATTTGAATAAAGTAAGGAATGGACCCACTCCCCACCACCACTCTATATGACCATGCAAAACAGCAACCAATGCAAAAAACAATTGAACACACACTCAATTATAAACACACACACACACACCCAAAACTAACTGGAATAACAACAAAGTGAGACAAAACAAACAACAACAAGAAAAAAACCAAGAAAACAACACACACACACCACATACACACACGTGTGCGTGTGTCTAGCACAAAGTGAATAGAGAAGAAAAACCAAATGACCAGGGAAAAAAAGTAATTCAGATCAAACCCTCACACATATATTGACACACACCTTAAATTATAAAAAATAAAAATAAAAACCCCAGAAGAACAAAAGAACAAAAACAAACCACCACCAACAAGAAAATTGAAAGATGAACACGCAATTATTCACATATACACATAAATAGAAAATGACAAATAAAAGAAGAAAGAAACAGAAAAAGAAAAAAAAATTGGGGGAGGCGCGCGCGCGCGCACACACACACACACACATACATACACACAAGAAAACAGAGTAGTAGCTAGCTCCACTTTATACTGTCTTGTTTAATCTTATTGATAAATGATGTAGGTAAAAAGCTCAGCCCACTGCTGGATCTCCTGAAACAATCCTGTTGGGGAATTGGAACACCACCTATTTTCACCAAGAAGGGAATGAAAGATCAGCTCTCCATTCAGCTTACCAACAGAACTCATAGGGGAAATTGGAGAGCTGCCTGTTTCTTATAGTTGAGGGGTAGAAATTAACTGTCAGTTTGGCACCACTGAAACCACTGGTGGTGGTAATTGGAGTACCATTGCCTGATCCCATGGATGGGAAGGGGTAGGGTGGGCTGAAAAATCAGCTCCCTCCTGGGCTCCACTGATACCATGGCAGGGCTGTGCAGGGAGGAGTGCATGACTGAAGTAGAGTATAGAGTAAGTACTGCCAAAAGGGTTTTTCTATTTTAAGGTCATCCTTTTCTGGGTCCATTGACTAAGGAAAGCAGAATTTTCTTAGTTTGTTTTTCCTTCTTTCTTTCTTTCTTCCTTTCTTTCTTTTTTTTCTTTCTTTCTTTGTTTCTTTCTTTCTTTGTTTCTTTCTTTCTTTCCTTCCTTCCTTCCTTCCTTCCTTCCTTCCTTCTTTCTTTCTTTCTTTCTTTCTTTCTTTCCTTCCCTTCTGTTCCCATCCCTTCCTTTCCTTTTGTCTGTGTCTGTTGGTAGTTCTGGGCTTGGGGATTCTGCAGTACCGTCTTTGGGATATATGATTGGTAATATGAAGATGAGGATAACTCACAACTGTGTTTGTTCCACCTTGCAGAGTCTTCCTATGCTTGTTTCTTGTGTTATGTCCAGAGGTTTTTAGTTGTAAGAGGGAAGATATGGGAGAAACAGGTCCAATATACATTGACTTCAATTGGAAATCCATCCTATAAATTTTGATATATTGTATTTTTATTTAGTTCAAAATATTTTAAAATTCCCTCGAAACTTTCTCTTTTACACATACTTATTTTGAAATGTGTTTAGATTTTTATATATTTGAGTATTCCAGATATCTTTCTGTTATTGATTCCTAGTTTTTATTATGGTGCAAGAACATACTCTATATGATTTATTTTCTTTTAAATTTAATGGGACTTGCTTTATAGACCAGAATATGATCTATCTTGATAAATATTCTTCTGTTATTGGTCTAGTGCATTCTATAATTTTCAGATAGGCATAGTTAGTTGGCAGCGCTTTTCAGGTCTTCTATGTCCTACTTGTTCTAGCAGTTACTAAGAGAGGAGAGTTGATGTCTCAATCTGTTATTGTTGATTTATGTATTTTTCTTTTCAGTTCCATAAATTTTGCCCCACATTTTTGAAACTCTGTTGTTATTGACATACACATACCATATAGTTTTATCTTCTTGAAGAATTAACTTCATTAACATTATATAAAATTCTTATGTATAGCTGAACATACTTCTCACTCTGAATTCTGCTTTGTCCCATTGTTTCAGCATCACTTATTGAATATGTTTTCCTTTCTGCATTGTATTATCTTGGCACTTTTGTAAAAATCAATTGATCATAAAGGTGTAAATTAATTTCTGAGCTCTATTTGGTTCCATTAATCTATATTTATTTTTTCCTGACAATTTCAAACAGTACTGATTGTTTTATCTTCTTAGTAAGCCTTTAAAAATTTAAGCAGGTTACCAGTACAGCAGGTAAGAATCTTGGAAAACCTTACTTTGATACAAGAAAAAAAAAACTGAACACACTAAAAGTAAACAATTCTTTTAAGATTCATCAAGGAATTGAAGTTACAGGGCAAATAACTCCCTGCAAAATTGGAGAGACAGATAGAGAATCACAGCTAATCAGAGCAAAAGCCTAGGACTACAAATCACTGCTGGAGCCAGTACCAGGGAAGGAAAATTTAAACTGTAATTGAGTACTTACTGGAAATTTAATGGGAACAAGATAGAGAGTCAAAAATGCCAGGGAAGCCATTCTGGGAAGAGGGAACATTTTCATGTATTTTACCTACCAAAAAACCTATCAGATTATCAGTAAATATTAAAGAAAAATCTCCTTGTGCTCCAAGCAGGAGGGAGAAGAAAGTAGCTATCTTGAAATATGTCCAGAGTATTCTGTTTTTAACAAGACCTTCCTTCGGGAAAAAAAACTATTATGTTAGAACACAAATGACTATTTTATCAGAACCTTACAGACCTGGGAGAAGGGAAATGTCAAACTCCAGGTCCCTTTACCCTTTCTTACCTAAAGTAAGAAAAAATATCGAGAAGCACTTGTGAGGATCACATCCCAAGGACCAGGCTCACTAAAAGACTTAGACCTAATCATGAGAATATAGAATTTTCCATTCTTTCTACATCTTTCACAATACCATTAAAGTTCCTGTATAGTGACAGAAAAATACAACGGAAAGTAATGCATACCTCATATCCTGTTTATGAAGAAGTCTCTAGGGAAGCCCCAAAACAACAGGCGGAACAAACACAAGGGCAGAAGAGAAGACTTTAACCTCAGATACCCACAGCTACAGAAAACAGGGGCATTGCGGGATCATATGGAAGGTCGATTTTTGGATCTTTTAGGAATTACCACAGCTACTTCCTAGCCAGATAAAAATAAAATCTTATGATAAAAACAACAACCAAACACCTTATACTAAAGACTTATTTACCTCAGTTCCTTTTACCAGGTACATCATGTCCATCTTTCAACAAAAATTATGATGCATATTAACAGAAAAATAACTCACACAGTTTGAAGTGACAAAGAAAGCATCAGAACCAGACTCAGATATGGTGGAGATGCTGGGATTATTAGACATTGGATTTAAAACAACTTTGACTAATATGCCAAGGGCTTTAATGGAAAAAGTGGACAGCATGCAAGAGCAGATGAATAATATAAGCAGAGAGAGGAAACTACAGAGGAATCAAAAGGAAATTCTAAAAATTAAAAACACTATAATAGTAATAATTTAAAAATTGTGTATTACTATTTTGATTATTGTTATTGTTAATCTCTATTTTTCATTTTTCTCAATCTTATTTTAGATTCAGGACATACATATGCATGTTCATTACATGAACATATTATGTAGTGGTGGGGATTGGATCTCAGGTGGCTCATTCGACAGATAGTGAACGTTGTATTAAATAACTAATTAACAAATCTAGGAATCTTCCACCTCCTCCCTTATTGGTGCCCCCAGTGTCTCCCAATGCCATCTTTGTGGCCATTTAGCTCCCACATATAAGTGTAAACATATGGTGTTTGATTTTGTTTCTGAGTTAGTTCCCTTAGGATGATGATCTCCAACTCCATCCATGTTGATTTAAAGGACATGGCTTCATTCTTTTTTATGGTTTTGTAGTATCCCAGGGTGTATATATAACACATTTTTCTTTATTCAGTCAATTGTTAGTGGGCACTTAGGTTGGCTCTGTGATGCAATGAGCATATGAATACAGGTATCTTTTTTTATGAATTGATTTCTTTTCCTTTGGGTAGATTCTTGGTAGTGGGGTTGCTAGGTCAAATGGTAATTCAATATTTCGTTCTTTGAGAAATCTTCATACTGTTTTCCATAGAGGTTGAACTAGTTTACAGTCTCACTGAGAGTGAATGAGTGTTCCATTTTCTCTGCTGCAACCACACCAACATTCTAATAATAGCCAATCTGGCTGGTGTGAGGTGATATCTCATTGTGATTTCAATTTGCATTTATCTGGTAATTAATGATGTTGAACTTTTTTCATGTTTACTGACCAGTTGTATGTATTCTTTTTAGAATTGTCTATTCGTGTTCTTTGTCCACTTTTTGTTTTTTGAGTTGGAGTCTCACTCTGTCGCCCAGACTGGAGTGCAGTGGCCACTCCTGGCCACTGCAGCCTCGACCTGCTGGGCTCCTGCGATCCTTCCGCCTCAGCCTTCCGAGTAGCTGGAATTACAAGCATGCGCTACCACACCGGGTGTTTTTTTGATTTATTGTAGAGATGAGACCTCACTGCCCAGGTGGGTCTCGAACCCGCGGGCTCAGGCAATCCACTCACCTCAGCCTCCCAAAGGCGCGGGATTACAGGCTGAGCCACCAAGCCCGGCTCTTTGTCCACTTTTTGATAAGATTATTTGTTTTTTCATGCTGTGTTTTAGTTCCTTGTAGATTCTGGATATTAGCCCTTTGTCTGAGGTGTAATTTGCAAATATTTTCTATGATCCAACATGTTTTCTGTTCACTTTTTTTCATAATCAATATTTTTTATTATGATATTGTGGGGTACAGTTATGGGTTAGGTATACAAATATGCTTCATTCAGACACCCTTGTTGATAACAGGTGTCTCCCTGTCCCCACACAGATATTTACTACCATTAATTCAATCTCCCCTCCTCTCCCCATAGTTTCCCACCACTGTCAGTCATTTTCTTATGGTATTTTCATTGGATGATCAACATCCACTATATGAGTGAGAACATGTGATACTCAGATCTTTGTTTCTGTGAGAGGTCACTCAGTATTATAGACTCTAGTTCCATCCAGGTTGCTGCAAAATTCATGATTTTGTTCTTTTTTTATGGCTGCATAGTATTCCATCGTGTATATGTACCACATTTTAAAAATATACTCCTCTTTTGATGGACAGCATGGTTGCTTCCAGGTTCTTGCTATTGTGAACAATGCTGCGATAAATATACGTGTGCAGGTATTTTTTTTATAGAGTTATTTGAGATCTTCAGGGTATATTCCCAGTAGTGGGATTGTGGGGTCATATGGGAGGTTGATATTTAGAGCTTTTAGGAATCACCACACTGCTATCCACAGAGGTTGCACTAGTTTACACTCCCACCAACAGTGTAGAAGTGTTCCCTTTTCGCTACACCCTCTCCACCAATTGTTATTTTTTGAGTTATTGATAATTGCCATTCTGACTGGAGTTAGGTGGTATCTCAGTGTGGTTTTGATTTGCATCTCCCTGATGTTTAGTGAGGTTAAAAAATTTCTTCACGTGCCTGTTGGCTGCTTGGATGTCTTCCTTTGAGAAGTGTCTGTTCATATCTTTTGCCCATTTTATAATGGGGTTGTTTGTTTTTTTCTTTTCAGCACGTTTGAGTTCCTTGTAGATCCAAGATGTTAAGCCTTTGTCAGACCAGGAGTTGGCAAATACTTTTCCCAGTCTGTAGGCTGTCTCCCTGCTCTCTTGATGGTTTCTTTGGCTTTGCAGAAGCTTGTCAGATTAATGAGGTCCCACTTGTCTATCTTATCTCTTATGGCCTGTGGGTTTCGGGTTTTGTTCAGGAATTGGATGCCAGTTCTAATTTCCATGAGGGTATGTCCTTCATTTTCTAAGGTTCTTATGGTTTGAGGTTTTACATTTAGGTCTCTGATCCATTTTGAGTTAATTTTTTTGTGTATGAGGATAGATAGGGGTCCTGTTTCAATCCTCTGCATGTGGTCAGCCAGTTTTCCCAGCACCATTTACTGAACAGGTTCTCCTCTCCCCAGTGGTAGGTGGTGGAGGCTTTGTTGAAGATGAGTTGGTTGAGAAATTGAGGTTTTGCTTCTGGAATCTCAATTCTATTCCATTGGTTGATGTGGCTGTTCCTATACCAATACCAAGCTGTTTTGATGATTGTAGTTTTATAGTAAAGTTTGAAGTCTGGTAATGTGATACCACCTGCTTTTTTTTTTTTCGCTGAGGGTTGTTCTGGCTATTCTTGGTCGTTTGTGTTTCCATGTGAATTCCTGTGTTGTTTTTTCTAGGTCTGAGAAGACTGTTGCTGGTAATTTGATAGGTATTGCATTGAAACTGTAGATTGCCTTAGGTAGGATGGACATCTTCACAATGTTGATTCTTCCGATCCATGAGCATGGGATATTTTTCCACTTGTTTGTGTCATCTTTGATTTCTTTGAGCAATGTTTTGTAGTTTTCATTGTAGAGGTCTTTCACGTCTCTGGTTAGGAAGATGCCAAGGTATTTCATTTTTTTGTGGCTATTGTGAATGGAATTGTGGTTTTTATTTGAGTTTCTGCCTGTTTATGATTGGTGTAAAGAAATGCAATTGTCACCAGGCTCGGTGGCTCAGCCTGTAATTCTGTGCCTTTGGGAGGCTGAGGTGAGTGAATTGCCTGAGCCTACGGGTTTGAGACCCACCTGGGCAGCGAGACCTCATCTCTACAATAAATCAAAAAATTAGCTGGGCATGGTAGCGTGCGCCTGTAGTTCCAGCTACTTGGAAGGCTGAGGTGGAAGGATCACTGGAGCCCAGCAGATCGAGGCTGCGGTGGCCAGGAGTGGCCACTACACTCCAGTCTGGGTGACAGAGTGAGACTCCAACTCAAAAAAAAAAAAAAAAAAGAAAGAAATGCAATTGACTTTTGCATATTTATTTTATATTTTTTATAATCGATATTTTTTATTTTGATATTGTGGGGTATAGTTAAGGGTTAGGTTTACAAATATGCTTCATTCAGGCCCCCTTGTTGATAATCGGTGTCTCTCCATCTCCAGAGAGATGTTTACTACCATTAGTCCCATCCTCTCTCCCATAGTTTCCCAACACTGTCAGTCATTTCCTTATAGTAGTGCATTGGATGATCAAGGTCCACTATATGAGTGAGAATATGTGATACTCAGATCTTTGTTTCTGTGAGAGGTCACTTAGTATTATAGACTCTAGCTCCATGCAGGTTGCTGCAAAATTAATGATTTTATTCTTTTTTATGGCTGCATAGTAGTCCATCATGTATATGTACCACATTTTTTAAAATCCAGTCCTCTTTTGATGGACAGCGTGGTTGGTTCCAGGTTCTTGCGATTGTGAACAATGCTGCAATAAACATTTGCGTGCAGGTATCTTTTTTATAGAGTGATTTGAGTTCTTCAGGGTATATTCCCAGTAGGGGGATTGCAGGCTCATATGGGAGGTTGATGTTTAGAGCTTTTAGGAATCGACACACTACTTTCCACGAAGGTTGCACTAGTTTACACTCCCCCCAACAGTGTAGAAGTGTTCCCTTTTTGCCACACCCTCTCCAGCAGCTGTTATTTTTTGAGTTGTTGATAATTGCCATTCTGACTGGATTTAGGTGGTATCTCAGTGTGGTTTTGATTTGCATCTCCCTGATGATTAGTGAGGTTGAACATTTCTTCATGTGTCTGTTGGCTGCTTGGATGTCTTCCTTTGAGAAGTGTCTGTTCATATCTTTTGCCCACTTTATAATGGGGTTGTTTGTTTTTTTCTTTTCAGCATGTTTTAGTTCCTTGTAGATCCAGGATGTTAAGCCTCTGTCAGACCTGGAGTTGGCAAATACTTTTTCCCAGTCTGTAGGCTGTCTTCCTGCTCTCTTGATGGTTTCTTTGGCTTTTCAGAAGCTTGTCAGTTTAATGAGGTCCCACTTGTCTATCTTAGCCCTTATGGTCTGTGGGTTTTGAGTTTTGTTCAGGAATTGGATGCCAGTTCCAATTTCCACGAGGGTATGTCCTTCATTTTCTAAGGTTCTTATGGTTTGAGGTTTTATATTTAGGCCTCTGATCCATTTGGAGTTAATTTTTGTGTATGGGGATAGATAAGGGTCCTGTTTCAATCTTCTGCTTGTGGTCAGCCAGTTTCTCCAGCACTATTTACTGAATAGGTTCTCCTCCTCCCAGTGGTAGGTGGTGGAGGCTTTGTCCAAGATGAGTTGGTTGAGATATTGAGGTCTTGCCTCTGGAATCTCAATTCTAATCCATTGGTCTATGTGGCTGTTCCTATACCAATACCAAGCTGTTTTGATGATTGTAGCTTTATAGTAAAGTTTGAAGTCTGGTAATGTGATACCACCTGCTTTGATTTTTTTGCTGAGGATTGTTCTGGCAATTCTTGGTCATTTGTGTTTCCGTATGAATTCCTGTGTTGTTTTTTCTAGGTCTGAGAAGAATGTTGCTGGTAATTTGATAGGTATTGCATTGAATCTGTAGATTGCCTTAGGTAAGATGGACATTTTCACAATGTTGATTCTTCCGATCCATGAGCATGGGATATTTTTCCACTTTTTTTGTCATCTTTGATTTCTTTGAGCAGAGTTTTGTAGTTTTCATTGTAGAGGTCTTTCACGTCTCTGCTTAGGAAGATGCCAAGGTATTTCATTTTTTTTGTGGCTATTTTGGATGGAATTGTGCTTCTTATTTGGGTTTCAGTTTGTTTATTATGGGTGTAAAGAAATGAGATTGCCTTTTGCACATGTATTTTATATCCTGAGACTTTGCCAAAGGCTTTTATCAGTGTAAGGAGGTTTTTGACAGATTCTCTTGGGTTTTCAAGCTACACGATCATGTCATCTGTAAAGAGAGATAATTTGACTTCCTCTTTTCCTATTTGGATACCCCTGATTGCATTCTCTTCTCTGATCGCTCTAGCTAGGACTTCCAATACTATATTGAACAGGAGGGGTGAGAGTGGGCATCCTTGTCTTGTTCCAGTTTTCAGGGGAAATGGTTCCAATTTTTGTCCGTTTAGGAGTATTCTGGCTGTGGGTTTCTCGTAGATGACTTTCACTACTTTGAAGTATGTTCCCTGTATGCCTAGATGTTCGAGGGTTTTTATCAAGAAGGGGTACTGGATTTTATCAAAAGCTTTTTCTGCATCTAATGATATAATCATGTGGTTTTTGTTTTGACATCTGTTGATGTATTTAATTACATTTATTGTTTTACGAATGTTGAACCAGCCTTGCGTCCCAGGGATGAATCCTACTTGGTCATAATGAATGATATTTGAGATGTGTTGTTGAATCCGGTTTGCTAGGATCTTGTTGAGAATTTTAGCGTCTATGTTCATCAAAGATATTGGCCTGTAGTTCTCTTTTTTTGTTGGATCTTTACCTGGCTTGGGTATCAATGTGATGTTAGCTTCATGAAATGATTTGGAGAGGGTTCCATCTTTCTCAATCGTCTGAAATAGCTTCAGTGGGATTGGAATCATTTCCTCCTTAAATGTCTTGTAGAATTCTGCTGGAAAGCCGTCTGGTCTGGGGCTTTTTTTTGTAGGTAGTTTTCTTATTACATAGTCAATTTCCTTGATTGTTATTGGTCTATTTAGGGTCTCAATTTCTTCTTGTTTCAACTTAGGCAGGTTGTGTGATGACAGAAAGTCCTCCATTTCCTTAAGGTTTTCAAGTTTGTTTCCATACAAGTGTACATAGTAGTCTCTGATGATCTTTTGTATTTCTTCAGGGTCATATGTGACTTCATCTTTTGTGTTTCTGATTGTGCTTATTTGGGTTTTTTCTTTCTTTTTCTTGGTCTAGCTAGGGGAACATCGATCTTGTTTATCCTTTCGAAAAACCAGCTTTTTGTTTCATTGATTTTTTGTATTATCTTTTTGTCTTCTATGTCCTGGATTTGGGCTTTTATTTTGGTGATCTGGATTCTTCTGCTGAAATTTGGGTTTTTGTGGTCTTGCTTTTCCAGCTTCCTTAGGTGGCTTATTAGGCTATTAATTTGTGCTCCTTCCATTTTCTTCATGTTTGTTTGTAGGGATATAAATTCCCCTCTTACTACAGCTTTTAAGGCGTCCCAGAGATTTTGGTAAGATGTTTCTTCATTTTCATTTGTTTTCAGGTATCTTTTGATCTCCGGTTTAATTTCATCATTGATCCAGGAATTGTTTAGCATCATGTTGTTTAGTGTCCATGTCTTTGTGGGGTTTGGGGGGAATTTGTTGGTGTCAATGTTTATTTTTATTCCACTGTGGTCCGAGAAGAATTTCGGTCTTTTTAAATTTGCTTATGCTTGATTTATGGCCGATAATGTGGTCGATCTTGGAACACGTCCCATGCAGTGATGAGTAGAATGTGTATTCTCTGGTCTTTGGATGGAGTGTTCTGTAGGTATCAATTAAGTCCATTTGGTCCAGAGTCACATTGAGGTTCCGAATGTCATTGCTGATTTTTTGTCCTGATAATCTGTCGAGGGTTGTGAGTGGGGTATTAAAGTCCCCAGTTATGATGGTGTTAGAATCAATATCTTTCTTTAGTTTTCCTAGGAGTTGCTTTGCAAAAGTTGGTGCACCTATGTTAGGTGCATATATGTTTAGGATAGATATTTCTTGTTGATGGAGTGAGCCTTTTATCATTATGTAGTGGCTCTCTGTATCTTTTTAAATTTTTGATAGCTTAAATGGTATTTTGTCTGAAATTAGGATTGCGACTCCTCCTTTCTTTCGTGTTCCATTCGCCTGAAAGTTTGTTTCCCATCCTCTTACTTTGAGTCTGTGCATGTCCTTTTTATTGAGAGGGGTCTCTTGAAGGCAGTATATTGTTGCCTGGTGATATTTTATCCATTTTGCCATTCTATGTCTTTTCAGTGGTGCATTTAGTCCATTCACATTCAGGCTAATTTTTGAAATGTGAGAGTTCATCCCTAACATACAGTTCTTTTAGAGTTGTTCTTCCACTTGGTTTATTGTCTTTCTTTTGTTTTGGGGGTTGGTTCATATGTATTTTATTCTTTTTCCTGTACTCTTGTGAAAAATGTTGCTCTTTTTTCCCCCCTTTTCTTCATGTTTAGTACTTTCTTAAGTGTTTCATGTAGAGGTGGTTTGGTGGCAGCGTAGGTTCTTAGGGATTGGATATCTGGGAAAATTTTAATTCTCCCTCGCTGATGAAGCTTAATCTGGCTGGGTAGGTTATTCTTGGTTGAAATTGTTTATCTTTTAGGACTTTGAAGATAGGGCTCCAAGCTTTCCTGGTCTGCAGGGTTTCTGTAGATAAATCTGCTGCTATTCTAATTGGTTTTCCATGGTAGGTAATCTGGCCTTTTTCTCTTGCTGTCTTTAGGATTTTTTTCTTTTATGCCTGCTTTGTTTAGGCAAATTATTATGTGTCTAGGAGTTGGTTTTGTCATTTGTTGTCCTGCAGGGGTTCTCTGGATCTCTTGTGTTTGAGTTTTTGCATCATTGATTAGATAAAGGAAGTTTTCTTGAATGATCTCTTGGAAGGTTTGTTCCAATGTGGTGTCTGTGTCTCTTTCTGCCTCAGACAGACCAATTACTCTTAGGTTAGGCCTCTTGAGGTAATCGCTCATCTCTTGAAGGTTTTTTTCTGTCTTTTTGAGCTTGTTTTCTATGTTTTTGAGAGCTTGGATTATTTCTATATTTTGGTCCTCAAGCTCTGAGATTCTTTCTTCTGCGTGGGTAATTCTGCTTTCCATGCTTATCAGTTTATTGTTTATTTCATTCACAGTATTCTTTATTACTGTTATCTCAGATATCAGCTCCTTTCTAGTTTCTTCTTGAGTCTCTTCAATTCTTTTTAATTTCTCCATTAATGTCTTGATGTCTAGGGTTGTATTTTGAGACCATTCATTATGGGCGGGGCTCTTTGTTGTTCTCATTCCAAAGTCGGTTTTCTCAGTGTCTGCCCTCCCAGGAGTCTGGGAGAGACCCATATTCTTCTTTTGGTTTTTCTTAATTTGTGTAGATTTTTCTTTCTTGTCCCATAGTGGATCAAGTTCCTGAGATCTAATCTCCAGCCTCTCTCCTCTGTTTCTGTTGCAGGCAGTTAGCTTGTTGCCTAAGAGATCTGTGACACTAGTCTCTATTCAGCATAGGGGAGGGGCTTTGTCTCCTGTTAATGACGTCACCGTGGGAACTGAGGTGGAGGCTCTGATAGGTGGGCAAGGGAGGGCGATGTAAATATGCCTTGAAAATGGTGGAGGTGGCGGTTTTACTTTCACTTTTAGGGGTGCTCCTGTGGGTCTCTAGGCAGGACCAGTTGCACAGCTGGGCACTGGATCTGGGGTGCCTCCAGCCCGCTAGGGTGGAGGAGAGGGTCAGGCATTCCCTCCTCTGGAGCTGGACGCCTGCAATTGGCACCTTACACCAGCTTGGGGTTCTGCCCTCTTACACAGGCTTGTGGTCACACATGCTGAGTGCCTCAGCCAGGATGGGCCCGGAGCTTCCGATCTCCAAAGCTCCAGAGGGCAGGTGGTGGCTCTGGGTCCCTCCCAGAGCACTTTAGCCAGACATGGGACCGGTGTCTCTAAGAGGCGGGTGCTCAGAGCCTCCCTGCTTGACCGGTAGCTTTGCACTGGGCGCTGGTCGTGACAATGTAGTGTAGCCGGGGATGGAGCTGGGATCCAGGATTTGGGATTCCCCAGCTGGCCGGAATCACATATAGTGGAGCAGCCGTGGTCCGGCCGCAATGTCTGGCCCTGCGTGGGACCAAAATTCCCCAAGCCTCGTACCAGTGTGGCTGGAGGTGGGCGGGGGGGGGTGCAGGAAGAAAAGTAATAGTCTTTTTGGGAAACTCATGTTCAGAGAGTCTCAGGGATCCACCCATGCAGTCGCCATCTTCAGGTCGCCTCTCTGCACATTTATTTTATATCCTGAGACTTTGCCAAAGACCTTTATCAGTGTAAGGAGGTTTTTGACAGATTCTCTTGGGTTTTCAAGGTACACAATCATGTCATCTGCAAAGAGAGATAACTTGACTTCCTCTTTTCCTGTTTGGATACCTCTGGTTGCCTTCTCTTCTCTGATTGCTCTAGCCAGGACTTCCAATACTATATTGAACAGGAGGGCTGAGAGTGGGCATCCTTGTCTTGTTCCAGCTTTCAGGGGAAATGGTTTCAATTTTTGTCCATTTAGGAATATGCTGGCTGTGGGTTGCTCGTAGATGGCTTTTACTATTTTGAGGTATGTTCCCTATATGCCTAGATGTTCGAGGGTTTTTATCAAGAAGGGGTGCTGGATTTTATCAAAAGCTCTTTCTGCATCTAATGATATAATCTTGTGGTTTTTGTTTTGACATCTGTTAATGTATTTAATTACATTTATTGTTTTATGAATGTTGAACCAGGCTTGCATCCCAGGGATGAAGCCTACTTGGTCATGATGGATGATTTTTGAGATGTGTTGTTGAATCTGGTTTGCTAGGATCTTCTTGAGAATTTTAGCATCTATGTTCATCGAAGCTATTGGTCTGTAGTTCTCTTTCTTTGTTGGGTCTTTAACTGGCTTGTGTATCAATTTGATGTTAGCTTCATAAAATGATTTGGGGAGAGTTCTATCTTTCTCAATCACCTGGAATACCTTCAGTAGGATTGGTATCAGGTCCTCTTTAAATGTCTTGTAGAATTCTGCTGGAAAGCCATGTGGTCCAGGTCTTCTTTTTTGTGGGTAGTTTTCTTATTACGTAGTCAATTTCCTTGATTGTTATTGGTCTATTCAGGGTCTCAATTTCTTCTTGTTTCAACCTAGGCAGGTTGTGTGATGACAGAAAGTCCTCCATTTCCTTAAGGTTTTCAAGTTTGTTTCCACATAAGTGAACATAGTAGTCTCTAATGATCTTTTGTATGTCTTCAGGGTCAGATGTGACTTCACCTTTTGTGTTTCTGATTGTGCTTATTTGGGTTTTTCTTTCTTTTTCTTGGTCAGTCTAGTTAGGGGACCATTGATCTTGTTTATCCTTTTGAAGTACCAGCTTTTTGTTTCATTGATTTTTTTTGGATTATCTTTTTGTCTTCTATGTCCTGGAATTGGGCTTTTATTTTGGTAATCTGGATACTTCTGCTCACATTAGGGTTTTTGTGGTCTTGCTTTTCCAGCTTCCTTAGGTGGCTTGTTAGGCTGTTAATTTTGATCCTCCCATTTTCTTCATGTGCGTTTGTAGGGATATAATTTCCCCTCTTACTACAGGTTTCATGGCGTCCCAGAGATTTTGGTAAGATGTTTCTTCATTTTCATTTGTTTCCAGGTATCTTTTGATCTCTGTTTTGATTTCGTCATTGACCCAAGAGTTGTTTAGCATCATGCTGTTTAGTGTCCATGTTTGGGGGTTTTGGGGGGACCTTGGTGTTAATGTTTATTTTTATTCCACTGTGGTCTGATAAGGCGCATGGTAGAATTTCAGTCTTTTTAAATTTGCTTATGCTTGATTTATGGCCAAGTATGTGGTCCATCTTAGAGTACGTTCCATGTGGTGATGAGTAGAATGTGTATTCTGTGGTCTTTATATGGAGTGTTCTGTAGGTATCAATTAAGTCTATTTGGTCAAGAGTCACATTGAGTTTCTGGATCTCCATGCTGATTTTTTGTCCTGATGATGTGTCTAGGGTTGTGAGTGGGGTATTAAATTCCCCAGTTATGATGGTGTTAGAGTGAATATCTTTCTTTAGTTTTCCTAGATGTTGCTTTATGAAACTTGGCACTCCTATGTTGGGTGCATATATGTTTGGGATAGATATTTCTTGTTGATGGAGTGAACCTTTTATTATGTAGTGGCCCTCTGTATCTTTTTAAATTTTTGATAGCTTAAATGGTATTTTGTCTGAAATTAGGATAGTGACTCCTCCTTTCTTTTGTGTTCCATTCACCTGAAAATTTGTTTCCCATCCTCTTATTTTGAGTCTGTGCGTGTCCTTTCTAGTGAGATGGGCCTCTTGAAGGCAGTATATTGTTGCCTGGTGATATTTTATCCATTTTATCCATTCTATGTCTTTTCAGTGGTGCATTTAGTCCATTCACGTTCAGGCTAATTATTGAAATGTGAGAGTTCGTCCCTATCATAGAGTTCTTATAGAATTGTTCTTCCACTTGGTTTATTGTATTTCTTTTGGTTTTGGGGTTGGTTCATGTGTATTTTATTCTTTTTTTCTGTTCTCTTGTGAAGAACGTTGTTCTTTTTTCCTTTTCTTCTTTTTTCCCCCTTTTCTTCTGTGTTTAGTGCTTTATTAAGTGTTTCATGTAGAGGTGGTTTGGTGGCAGTGTAAGTTCTTAGGGATTGGATATCTGGGAAAGATTTTAATTCTCCCTCGCTGATGAAGCTTAATCTGGCTGGGTAGGTTATTCTTGGTTGAAATTGTTTATCTTTTAGGGCTTTGAAGATAGGGCTCCAAGCTCTCCTAGCTTGCAGGGTTTCTGTGGATAAGTCTGCTGCTATTCTAATTGTTTTTCCATGGTAGGTAATCTGGCCTTTTTCTCTTGCTGCCTTTAGGATTTTTTCTTTTATGCCTACTTTGTTTAGGCGAATTATTATGTGTCTAGGAGTTGGTGTTCTCATTTGTTGTCTTGCAGGGGTTCTCTGGATCTCTTGTGCTTGAATTTTTGCACCATTCATTGGATAAGGGACGTTTTCTTGAATGATCTCATGGAAGGTTTTTTCCAATGTGGTCTCTGTCTCTCTTTCTGCCTCAGGAAGGCCAATTACTCTTAGGTTTGGTCTCTAGAATAATTGCTCATCTCTTGAAGGTTTTTTTTTCTGTCTTTTTGAGCTTGTTTTCTGTGTTTTTAAGAGTTTGGGTTAGTTCTATTTTTTGGTCCTCAACCTCTGAGATTCTTTCTTCTGCTTGGGTAATTCTGGTTTCCATGCTTATCAGTTTGTTATTTATTTCATTCACAGTATTCTTTATTACTGTTATCTCAGATATCAGCTCCTTCCTAGTTTCTTCTTGTCTCTCCTCAATTCTTTTTAATCTCTCCATCAATGTCTTGATATCTAGGTTTGTAGTTTGAGACCAGTCATTCTGGGGGCTCTTCATTGTTTGCATTCCGAAGTCAGTTTCTCAGTGTCTACCCTCCCAGGGGTCTGGGAGAGACCCATGTTCTTCTTTTGGTTTTTATTCATTTCTGTACATTTTTCTCTCTCTCCCCCTTTCCCTCCCCTTCTTTAATTCTGTTTTTCAGGGAAGTTGGGGTTTCTTTTGCTTCACTTGTGCAATCTCCTGTTCTTCCTTATGAGGGTCCTCTGGCTTTGTTCACTTTTGAGGCTGAAGTGTGGGCTGCGGGCTGTACTTTTTGCAGTTTTGAAGTTTAATTGAGGGGGAAGCTGTGATTCAGAATCTATATGCTGATTCCAGCATCCACCCACAGGTGTAAGAGCACACTGGAACCTATTTCCCACTGCCTTACAATCTGTCTGTGCAGTGGGATGTAGGTTTAGCCCCTGGAACAAAAGGAGGTACAAAAGAGGAAAATAATGGAGGAAGGGGGGCATCAATAGGAAGTTAGAAAGAGGGAAGAGTGAGAGGGAAAACAGACATACATACCAACTAACAGGTGAAAAAGAGACACAAGGCCAGAGAGAAGTGGAAAAAACACACAAGCAAAGTTCCCTAAAGAATACAGGTAGCTACACAAAGAGAGACCAATAAAATCGTGATTTTGATGCATTTTTCCTAACACAAACGGATAGTATAAGTCAAAAAGCAAACAAAAGTGAGCAAAACAAACAGTCAAAGTGATAAAATCAAAAGTCAAAATAAGAAATCAGACTAGCTCTGGAATCTTTTCTGAGTGTCTAAATTCTCTTCAGCTCTGATCTCCAGCCTCTCCCCTCTGCTTTCATTGCAGGCAGCTAGATTTACTCACAGCTTGGTTTTATTCTTTTACCCTGCTGCCTGGGGGGTCTGTGACTTTTAGTTGCCTGTGTCTGATTCAGTGTGGGGGGTATTTGTCTCTTGTTTAGCGACGTTACCTTAGGAGCCGAGGTGGAGGCTGCTCATAGGTGGGTAGGGCAATGCAAATCTCTGTCTAGAGAATGGCCACGGTGGCAGCTCCTTTTTCACGCATCCTTTATCTCTGTTCATCCGGGTCCCTTGGCGATCCACTATGATGGGCTGTGGTGGCGTTTGAGGTGCCGGGGATCAGCTGCACAGCTGGGTGCTGGATCCAGGGTGGCACCAGCAGGCTGGGGTGGAGGAGGGAGTCAGGAGTCCCTTCCTCTGGAGCTGAGAGCCTCTGCTCAGCACCTCTTTAAGATATGCTGTTCCCTTACACAAGCATGGGGTCACGCGCTGGGTGCCTCAGCCAGGGTGGGGCCAGAGCTCCAGAGCTCCAAAGCTCCAAAAGGCAGTAAGCAGTGAGAGTGACCCTGGACCCCTCACAGGGTACTTCAGCCAGAAATGGAACCAGTATCTCTGAGGGGCGGGCGCCCAGAGCCTCCCTGGGTGACCGGCAATTGGTGCTGGGTGCTGGGTGAGACGATGTAGCCAGGGAGGGACCCGAGACCCAAGACTCCTGCATGTGTGGGGGTCACATATAGTGGAGCAGCAGCAGCAGCCAGGGACCACAATGTCCGGCCCTGCATGAGACTGAGGGTCCCTGGGCCTCGGTCCGGTGCGGCTGGTGGTGGGCAGGGGGGTGGGGGAAGAAAAGTAAGAGTCTTTTTGGGAACTCATGTTTGGAGAATCTCACAATTCCACCTATGTTGTTGCCATCTTACCGGAACTCTGTTCACCCTTGATTATTTCTTTTGATGTGCAGAAACTTTTTAGTTTTAAAAAATATATATATATTTAATTTTTTAATTTTAAAAATGTAGGGTACAATTCAGGGTTAGATATACAGATGTTTATTATGCAGGTACCGTTGTTGATGAGGTGTGCCCCGCATTCCCCAGTGGATTCCCACTACTACCAATCCTGCATCCCCAGCACCCGGGAAGTTTCCTGCTATTGCCAATTTTTTTCTTATAGTATTACAATAATTGTACAAGGTCTATTTATGAGTGAGAACACGTGATACTCAGTCCTTTGTTTCTGTGGTAGTATTCAGTATTACAGACTCTAAGTTCACGTGTAGTTCCTGTGAAGTTCATGTTTTTGTGCTTCTTAATGGTTGCATAATATTCCATCTTGTATATGTACTACATTTTTTTATCCAGTCCTCTTTCAGTGGGCAGCATGGTTGGTTCCATGTTCTTACTATTGAGAACAATGCTACAATAAACATACCTGTGCAGGTATCTTTTTCATAGAGTGATTTGAGTTCCTCTGGGTATATTCCAGTAGGGGCATTGCGGAATCATATGGAAGGTCGATTTTGTGATCTTTTAGGAATCACCACACTGTTTTCCACAGAGGCTATACTAGTTTACATCCCACCAACAGTGCAAAATGTTTCCTTTTTGCTGCATCCTCTCCAGCATCTTGGTTTTTGAGTTGTTGATGACGGCCATCCTGACTAGAGTTAGGTGGTATCTCAGTGTAGTTTTAATTTGCATTTTTTTGGAGACTAGTGAGGTTGAGCATTTTTTCATGTATGTTGGCTGCTCGTATGTCTTTTTTGAGAAGTATCTATTCATATCTTCTGTCCACTTTGTAATGGGGCTGTTTGCTTTTTTCTTTTCAGGAAGTTTGAATTCCTTGTGGATCCTAGATGTTAGGCTTTTGTCAGATATAAAGTTGGCAAATATTTTTTCCCAGTCTGTGGGTTGTCTCCCTGCTCTCTTGATGGTTTCTTTAGCTTTGCAGAAGCTTGTCAGGTTGATGAGGTCCTACTTGTCTATCATATCTCTTATGGCATGGGCACTTGGCATTTTGATCAGGAATTGATTGCCAGTTCCAATTTCTATAATGGCAGAATTATAGAATACAGGAATACAGGAATTCATGTGGAAAGAATACAGGAATTCATGTGGAAACATAAATGATCACGAATCACCAAAACAATCCTCAGGGGGAAAAAAAAAGTGGTAGGTATTGCACTCCTAGACTTTAAACTTTATTATAAAGCTACAATAATCAAAACAGTCTGGTATTGGTACAAGAACAGGTATATTGACCAATGGAACAGGATAGAGATTCCAGAAACAAAACCTCAATTTCTCAACCAATTCATCTTCGACAAAGTCTCCACCGCCAATCACTGGGGAGAGGAGAACCTATTAAATAAATGGTGTGGGGGAAAACTGGCTGATCACATGCAGAAGATTAAAACAAGACCTCTACCTATCACCATACACAAAGATTAACTTTAAATGGATCAAAGACCTCAATGTAAAACCTCAAACCATAAGAATCTTAGAAAATGCAGGAGACACCCTTATGGAAATTGGAACTGACAATCAATTCCTATTCAGGACCCTAAATGCCCATACCTTAAGAAATAAGATAGACAAATGGGATGTCATCAAACTAATGAGCTTCTGCAAAGCCAAAGAAATCATCAAGAAAGCAGGGGAGACAGCCCACAGACTGGGAAAAAATATTTGCCAACTCCATGTCTGACAAAAGCCTAACATCAAGGATCCACAAGAAACTCAAAAGTGCTGAAAAGAAAAAAAACAAACAGCCCCATTACAAAGTGGGCAAACGATATGAGTAGACACTTCTCAAAAGAAGACATACGAGTGACCAACAGATACATGAAGAAATGTTCAACCTCACTAGTCATCAAGGAGATGCAAATTAAAACTGCACTGAGATACCACCTAAGTTTAGTCAGAATGACCATCATCAATAACTCAAAAAATAACAGATGCTGGAGAGGATGTGGTGAAAAGAGAACAATTTTATACTGTTGGTGGGAGTGTAAACTGGTACAGCCTCTGTGGAAATCAGTGTGGTGATTCCAAAGTTCTAAAAATCAACCTTCCATATGACCCTGCAATCCCTCTACTGGGAATATACCCAGAAGAAGTCAGGTTACTCTATAAAAAAGATACCTGCAGACATATTTTTATTGCAGCATTGTTCACAATAGCAAGAACATGGAACCAATTGTGCTGCCCATCAAAAGAGGACTGGATTTTTAAAATGTGGTACATATACACAATGGAATATTATGCAGTCATAAAGAAGAACAAAATCATGAACTTCGCAGCAACCTGGATGGAATTAGAGTCTGTAATGCTGAGTGATCTCTCATAGAAACAAAGAGCTGAGTATCACATGTTCTCACTCGCAAGTGAAGCTTGAACAACTACCATACTACTATAAGAAAAGGATTGAAAGTAGTGAGAAACTGTGGGGGGGGGGATGGAGAATGGGGAGATGGGATTGACAGTAGTTGATAACTGCCTGGGGAAGGAGGGGCACACTTCATCAATAAGGGTACCTGCAAAATGAATATTTGTATACCTAACCCTGAATTGTACTCCACAATTTTAAAATAAAAATTACAAGAGAAAAAAAGAATAAATAAACAATTTTTAAATTAAAAAAAAGAAAAGAAAATGAGTGGTGAGAATGGGCATCCTTGTCTCATTCTGGTTTTCAGGATAAATGGTTCCAATTTCTATCTGTTTAGCAGTATGTTGGCTATGGGTTTCTCATAGATGGTTCTTACTATTTTTAGGTATATTCCATCTATGCCTAGATGTTTGAGGGTTCTTGTCACAAAAAGGTGCTGGATTTTATCAAAAGCTTTTTTCATGTCTAATGATATACTCATGTAGTTTTAATTTTTACATCAGTTGATGTATTTAATTATGTTTATGGTCTTATGAATGTTGAACCATTCTGCATTCTGGGGATGAAGACTACTTGGTTGTGGTGGATGATTTTTGAGGTGTTGTTGGATCTGGTTTGCTAGGATCTTGTTGAGAATTTTTGCATCTCTGTTCATCAAGGATATTGGCCTGTAGTTCTCTTTCTTTGTTGGATCTTTACCTGTTTTGGGTATCAATGTGATGTTAGTGTCATAAAATGACTTGGGAAGAGTTCCATCTTTCTCAATTGCCTGGAATACTTTCAGTAAGATTGATATAATTTTCTCCTTGTATGTTTTATAGAATTCTGCTGGAAAGTCATCTGTTTCAGGGGATGTTTTTATAGGTAGTTTTCTTATGACATAGTCAATTTTCTGGATTTTTATTGATCTATTCAGGGTCTTGATTTCTTTTTGTTTCAACCTGGAGAGGTTGTGTGATGACAGAAAGTTCTCCATTTCCTTTAGGCTTTCAAGATTGTTTCCATACAAGTGTACATAGTAGTCTCTGATAATCTTTTGTATTTCCTCAGGGTCAGTTGTGACTTGATCTTTTGCAATTCTGATTGTGTTTATTTGGACTTTTTCTCTCTTTTCTTGGTCAGTCTAGCTAGGGGTCCATCAATGTTGTTTTTTCTTTCAAAGAACCAGCTTTTTGTTTTGTTGATTTTTTGTATTATCTTTTTGTCCTTTATGTCCTGAATTTGGGATTTTATTTTAGTGATCTGGATTCTTCTGCTGCAGTTAGGGTTTTGGTGGTCTGGTTTTCCAGCTTCCTTAGGTGACTTGTTAGGCTGTTTGTGATCCTTTCATTTTCTTCATGAGCGTTTGTAGCAATATGAATTTCCCTCTTACTACAGCCTTCAAAGTATCCCAGGGATTTTGGTAAGATGTTTCTTCATTTTCATTTATTTCCAGGTATCTTTTAATCTCTGTTTTGATTTCATCATTGACCCAGGAGTTGTTTAGCATCATAGTTTTTAGTGTCCATATCTTTGTGGATTTGGTGGGAACTTTATTGGTGTTGATACTTATTTTTATTCCACTGTGGTCTGAGAAGGTACATGGCAGTGTCACAATCTTATAAAATTTGATTATGCTTGATTTATGACTGCAGATGCGATTGACCTTAGAGTATGTTCCATGTGGTGATGAGTAGAGTGCATATTTCATGGTTGTTGGGTGGAGTGCTCTGTAGGTATCAATTAAATCCAATTGGTCAAGTGTCACATTGGGGTTCCAGAGTTCCTTGTTGATATTTTGTCTTGATGATCTGTCTAGGGTTAAGAGTGGGGTCTTTAAGTCCCCAGCTATGATAATGTTAGAGTCAATATCTTTTTTAAGTTTACATAGAAGCTGCTTTATGAAAGTTGGTGCTCATATGTTGGGTGCATATATGTTTAGGATGGGTATTTCTTATTGATGGAGTGAACCTTTTATCATTATGTAGTGACCTTTCATATCTTTTTAAATATTTGGTAGCTTAAAGGGTATTTTGTCTGATATTATGATCTCAACTCCTGCTTTATTTTGTGTTCCATTTGTCCAAAGTTTTGTTTTCTATCCTCTTACTTTGAGCCTATGAGTGTCCTTTCTGGTGAGATGAGTCTCTTGGGAGAATATATTGTTGCCTTATGATATTTTATACATTTTGCCATTCTATACCTTTTCAGTGGTGCATTTAATCCACTCACATTCAGGCTAATTATTGAGATGTGAGAGTTTATCTGTGTCATGAGGTTCTTACAGAGTTTGTTTTTTTGCTGCTATTTGTTTGTTGTCTTTCTTTTGATTTTTGGGTTGATTCATGTGTGTTTTCAATCTTTTTCCTCCATTCTTGTGAAGGGCATTGTTCTTTTTTCCTTTCTTTTGTGGCTTAATACTTTCTTAAATGTTTCTTGTAGTGCTGGTCTGGAGACGGTGTAAGCTCTTAGGGATTGAATGTCTGGAAAAGATTTTAGTTCTCCATCACTGATGAAGCTTAGCTTAGCTGGGAAGGTAACTCTTGGTTGAAATTGTTTATCTTTGAGAACTTTGAAAATTGGGCTCCAAGCTCTCCTAGCCTGAAGTGTTTCTGTAGGTAAGTCTGTTGCTATTCTAATTGGTCTTCCCCTGTAGGTAGTCTGACCTTTTTCTCTTGCTGTCTTTTGGATTTTTTCTTTTATACCTACTTTTTGTAGGTGAATTACTATGTGTCTGGAAGTTAGTATTCTCATTTTTTGTCTCACCAGGGGTTCTCTGAATCACCTATGTTTGAATGATCACATCACTGATAAGATGAAGAAAATTTTCTTGGATAATTTCATGGAATATGTATTCCAGGGTACTTGGTCTCTGTCTTTCTGTCTGCCTCAGGAATTCCAATTAATCTTAGGTTCAGCCTTTTAAATAATTATTTATGTCTTGAAGGTTTTGTTCTGTCTCTTTAAGCTTCTCTTGTATGTTTTTAACAGTTTGGGTTAGTTCCATATTTTGGTCCTCAAGCTATGAGGTTTTTTCTTCTGCTTGGGAAGTCTGCTTTTCTTGCTTATCAGTTTGTTATTTATTTCATTCACTATATTTTTTATTGTTGTTATCTCAGTTATCAACTCCTTCATTCTTTCCTCTTGTCTCTCCTCAATTCTATTTATTCTTTCTATTAATGTCTTTATATCTGGGTTTATGACTTGAGACTAGTCATTCTGGGAGCTCTTCATTGTTTGTATTCCAAAGTCTGTATTTTCAGTGTCTGACCTCCCAGGGGTCTGTGTGAGACCCATATTCTTCTTTTGGTTTTTCTTCATTTGTGTAGACCCCCCCCCTTTTTAACCTTTTCTTTAATTCTGTTGTTCAGGGATGGAGAGGTTAACTTTTACTTCTCTTTGCTCAATCTTCTATTCTTCCTTATGTGAATCCTCAGGCTTTGTTCATTTCTGAAATGGGACTGTGGGTGGGGGGGCTGTACTTTTTGTATTTTTGAGATTTAATTGAGGAGGGAGCTGTGATTCAGAAACTATCTGCAGATCCTAGTATCCACTGACAGATGTGTGGGTCTCCTGGAACCAACATTCCACTACCTTACAATCTGTCCATGCAGTGGGGGCATAGTTTTGCCCCCTGAATGCAAAATGAGGTAAGAAAAAAGAAAAGAATGAAAAAAGGAAGGAGGGGAATGAGAGGAAGGTGGAGAGAGAATGAAGAAGAAGAGGAAAAACAGACGTGTATCAACTAACAAATGAAAAGAGACACAAAGACAGAAAAGATAAAAAACAAAAACATACAGACAATCATACAAACACACAAACCAACAACTCCCCTATTGATGTACTCTCCCTCAAAAATACCCATACACAAACAGGAAATCTAAAAGAAAACAACAGTAAAATAACAGAAACAAAACAAGTATGAAAATGTAATCAAAAACAAAAAGAGAGAGAAAAGGAAAAGAAAAAATCACAAAACTAAAGCAAAAAACAAAGAAACCCCCACAAACAAGCAGAACAAACAAAGAAACAAACAACCCCTCCCCCCAAAAAAACCCCCAAAAACAAAACTTGCTCTGTGGCAGTTCCTGTAACTTCAACTTCCTTTCAGTTCTGGTCTCCATTCCCTCCCCTCTGCTCTCAGCACAGGTCGATTGGGTTGCTCTCAGCATGGATCAGATGCCCCATGGACTATTGTGAGAGGAGTATGAATCAGACCTAGACTCACCATGCCTGCTGTCAAGTCTTTCACTCAGATCTGCCAAGTGTCTGTTTCTGATCCAGCATGGGGGAGGGGTGTCTGTCTCTCCGAGTTTGATGAGATTACCTCTAGGTCCCAAGTTGGAGGCTGGGTGGAGCTGGGTAGGGCAATGCAGGTCTCTGCCTGGTCCCAGGACAGAGAAAATGGCTCTGGCTGGCATTTCCTCACCAGTGGTGGGGCTTCTCTCCAGCTCTTCCTGACAGCTCTCTCCATGTATCTGGTGCTCCAGCTGCTTTGCTGTCACAGGTGATGGTGTGGGCCGGGATCCAGGTGATGAGGTTCAGCTGTATTTGGCAGGCTTTCCTCAGGTGAACCCTGAGAACAGCAGACAATCCTGCCTGTGACAGTGGCTCCAATCTCAGGGCAGTGGGGGGTTGCAGTCACCTCCAGAGGAGAGCACCCGGTACAGGAACCTGAGACTCCCTTCAGACAGACTTTCATTTACCCACTGGCACACACCCACTCACACAGAGAGTCTTTATGGACACTCGCTTTTGTGGAGACTCTCCCAGTCTGACCTGGTCCCATCGCCATCTTACCAGAAATCTGAAACTTTTTAGTTTAATTAATTCCTATGTGTTTTTGGGGTCTTCATCATAAATTCTTTGCCTAGCCCAGTGTCCAGAAGAGTGTTTTACAGGTTTTCTTCTAGGACGTTTATAGTTTCAGTTTTTACATTTTAGTATGTAATCCATCTTCAGTTAATTTTTATGTATGTGGAGAGAAAGGGGTCCAGTTTCACTCTTCTGCATTTGGCTAGCCAACTTTCTCAGCACAATTCGTTGAATAGAGTTTCCTTTTTCAAATGTTTATTTTTGTTGACTTTGTTGAAGATCAGCTGGTTGTAGCTATGTGGTTTTATTTCTGGGTTCTCTCTTCTGCTCCATTGATCTGTCTATTTTTGTGCCAGTGCCATGCTGTTTTAGTCACTATAGGCTCATAGTATAATTTGAAGTCAGGCAGAGGGATGCTTCCACAATTGTTCTTTTGGCTTAGAATTACTTTGGCTATTTGGGTCTTTTAAAAATTTCATATAAATTTTAAGATTTTTTTCCCCTAGTTCTATAAAGAATGAAGTTGTTGTTTTGATCTGGATTGCATTGAATCTGTTGATTGCAGTATGGTCATTTTAACAATATTGATTCTTCCAGTTCATGAACATGAGTTCTTCCATTTGTTTGTGTCATCTGTGATTTCTTTCATCAGTGTTTTGTTGTTCTTTTTGTAGAGATCTTTCACCTCCTTAGTTAGCTATATTCCTAGGTGTTTTAATTTTTTGTGGGTACTGTAAATGGGATTGAACTCTTGATTTGGTTCTCAGCTTGAGCATTGTTTGTGTATAGGAATGATACAGATTTTTGTCTATTGATTTTATATTCTGAAACTTTACTGAAGTCATTTGTTAAGTCTAGAAACTTCTTGGAGGAGTCTTTAGGATTTTCTAGGCATACAATTATGTCATCCATGAACAGGGATAATTTGACTTCCTCCTTGCTGATTCAGATGCTTTTTGATTTTCACTCTAGCCAGATTGCTTTTGCTAGAACTTCCAGTATGATGTAGAATGAGAGTGGTGAGCAAGGACATCCACTTTTGCTCCTGTTCTGAGGGGAAATGCTTTTAACTTTTCCTGATTAAATATGATATTGGCTGTAGGTTTGTCATATATGACTCTTATCATTTTGAGATATATTCCTTTGATGCACAGTTTGTTGAGAACTTTTATCAAGCGATATTGTATTTTGTCTAATGCCTTTTCTGCATCTATTGAGATGATAATATTATTTTTATTTTTGCTTCTGTTTTTGTGGTGGATCACATTTATTGATTTGCAGATATTGAACCATCCTTGTATAGGATATAATTTTTTATATGCTGTTGAATTAGGCTTGCTAGTATTTTGTTAACAATTTTTGTATCTACATTTATCAGGGAAATAGGCATGTAGTTTTCTTTTTTGGCTGTGTTCTTGCTTGATTTAATATCAGTGTGATACTGGTTTAATAGAATGGGTTAGGGAGGCATTCTTTCTCCTCAATTTTCTGAAATTGTTTCAGCAGGATTGTTACCAGCTCTTCTTTGTACAGATAATAAATTTTAGCTGTGAATTTGTCTGGTCCTGGGATTTTTGTTGCTGTTGAAAGACTTTTTAAAATTACTGATTCAATTTCATTGGTCATTACTGATCTATTTTGGGTATCTATTCCTGGTTCAGTCTTGGGATGCTGTATGTGTCCAGGAGTTTATTTATTTCTTCTAGGTCTTCAAGTTTGCCATCATAGAAGTGCTCATAATAGTCTCTGATAATCATTTTTATTTCTGTGCCATCAGTTGTTATGTGAACTTCCTTATTCCTGAATGGATTTGTTAGGGTGTTCTCTCTTTTTTTTTTCTTGGTTAGTTCAGCTAGCAGTCTATTGATTTTGTTTATCCTTTCAAAGAACCAACTTTTTGATTCATCGATTTTTTTTTGGTATTTTTTTTTTGCTTCAATTTCATTTAGTTCTGATCTGATCTCTGTTATTTATTTTCTCTTGCTAGATTTAGGTTTAGATTGTTCTGGTTTTTTTAGTTCCTTGAGGTGCAAGGTTAAGATGTCGATTTCTTATTTCTCTATCTTTTGGAAATAGGCATTTACTGCTACAAACTTTTATCTCAGAACTGCTTTTGCTGTGTCCCAGAAGTCTTGGTATATTGTGTCACTATTTTCATTTGTGTCAATGAATTTTTAAAATTTTAATCTTAAGTTCATTGCTTACCCAAAGGTCATTTAAAAGTGAGTCATTCATTTTCTGTGTAGTGGTGTAGTTTTGGGAACTCCCCTTAATGTTGATTTCTAATTTTATTCCACTGTGGCCCAAGAAGATGCTTGGCATAATTTTGATGCATTAAAATTTATTCAGACTTGTTTCATGGCCATGCATATGGTCAATTTTGGAGAATGTCCCTTGAAAAGATGAGAAGAATGTATATTCTGCAATTTTTGGGTGGAAAGCTCTGAAGATGTCTGTTGGATCCTTTGGTCTATAGTCTATTTTGCATCCAGAATTTCTTTGTTAATTTTCTGCTTTGATGATCTGTCTAGTTGTCAGTGGGGTGTTGAAATCACCCACTATTATAATAGTGTTATTGATACATTTTTTAAGGTCAAGTAATACTTGCTTCATGAATTTGGATGCTCAAGTGTTTGGTGTGTATATATTTAAAATAGTTAAATCTGCTTGTTGAATTGCACCTTTTATCATTATATAATGACCTTATTTGTCTTTTTTTACTTTTTTGGCTTAATGTCTGAGATATCCAATGCATCTAACAAAGTTCTAACATCCAGGATCTACAGGGAATACAAATGAATTGAAAGAAAAAAAAACAAGCAACTCTATTAAAAAGTGGGCATGAACAGACACTTCTTTTTTTATTTTTTATTTTTATTTATTTATTTATTTATTTGAGTTGTAGTCTTACTCTGTCACCCAGACTGGAGTGCAGTGGCTGCTCCGGGCCACCGCAGCCTCGACCTACTGGGCTCTGGCAATTCTTCCGCCTCAGCCTTCTAAGTAGCTGGAACTACAGGCACGCGCTACCACGCCCGGCTAATTTTTTGATTTATTGTAGAGATGAGGTCTTGCTTGCCCAGGCGGGTCTCGAACCTATGGGCTCAGGCAATCCACTCACCTCAGCCTCCCAAAGGCACGGGATTACAGGCTGAGCCACCGAGCCCGGCGAACAGATACTTCTTAAAGGAAGACATACAAACAGCTAATAAACACATGAGAAAATGCTCAGTCTCACTGATTATTAAAGAAATGCAAATCAAAACTACAAGGAGATATCACCTGACAACAGTAATGATGGCTATCATTAAAAAGTCAATAAACAGCAGGTGTTGGCATGGTTGGCAACTCTTCTACACCTTTGGTAGGAATGTAAGTTAGTTCAACCTTTGTGAAAAGTGGTGTGGTAATTTCTCAAATAATTAAAAATTGAGCTTTAATGTAATCCAGCAATTCTTCTTCTGGGAATATACTCAGAGGAGCATAAATTGTTCTATCAAAAAGACAGCTGCACATGCATATTTATTGCAGCACTATTCACAATAGCAAAAACATAGAACAAACCTGGATGCCCATTGAAAGTGAACTGAATAAAGAAAATGTGGTCCATATACACAATGGAACGTTATGCAGCCACAAGAAGAACAAAATCCTGGCCTTCACAGCAACATGCAGCTGGAGACCATCATATTAAGTGAGCTATCACAGAAACAAATAACTAAATACCACATGTTCTCACTTATAAGCAAGCCCTGATCCTTGGCCACACTAGCACAAGGGTGAGATTGGCAGATGCTGGACACTTCTAGTGGTGGAAGGGAGGGAGTAGGATGGGGGACATGTGACAACATACTGGGTATCTGGTCCACTATCAGGGAAGAGAGGGCCAGCTAGAAGCCCAAACTTCACCTGCATGCAACTTACTTATGTAGTAAATCCTCGTAGCACACAACTCTAAAATAAAATTTTTTAAAAGTCTGAGCTATTTGACATGAGGATGGCTACTCCTGATTGTTTTTGTTTTCCATTTGCCTGATATATCTTTTTCCACCCATTTACTTTGAGTCTATGACAGTCTTTGTCCTATAGGTGAGTGTCTTGTAGGCAGCATATGGTTGGATCTTATTTTTTTAATCCAATTTGGTATTCTGATTCTTTTAAGTGGGGCATTTAGACCATTTATGTTCAGGGTTAATATTGACATGTGAAGTTTTGTTCTTGCTATAGAGATTTTAGGCTAGCTGACTTGGGGATTCAAATGTATACTTGTTTCATAGGCACTATGAGCTTTGTACTTATGTGATCTTTTGTGATAGTGAGCGTCCTGGTTTAGAACTTCTTTGAGCATCACTTTTAGAACTGGTTTAGTGTTGACAAATTCCCTTAGTGCTTGTTTTTCAGGGTAGGACTTTATTTTTCCTTCATTTATGAAGCTTAATTTTACTAAATATAAGATTCTTGTCTGATTTTTTTTTCTGTAAGGAGGTTGAAGATAGGCCCCCATTCTCTTCTGTCTTATAAGGTTTCTGCTGAGAAGTCTGCTGTTAGTCTAATGTCTTTTCCTTTATAAGTGATTTGGCGCTTCTCTCTTCGTGCTCTTAAGCTACTTTCTTTCACATTGACTTTGGAGAATCTGACAATATGCCTTGGTAAAGTTCTTCTTGCAAGGTATCTTGCAAGAGTTCTTTGGACTTTTTGTATCTGGTCTCTTTCAAGACCAAAGAAGTTTTCTTGAATTATTTCCTTGAATATATTTTCCATACTTTTTACTTAACTTCTTCCTCTGGAATGCCTTACATGGTTCCATATTTCTTGTAGGCTTTACTCATTCTTTTAAATTATTTTTTTCTTTATATGTGTCTAACTGGATTAGTTCAAAGAATTGGTCTTTCATTTCTGAAATTCTTTCTTCCACTTGTTCTAGCCTACTGTTATAGTTTTGGACTGTGTTTTGCATCTCCACCATTGAGTTATTTTTAATTCTTGTTTTAATGTTGTCAATTTCTCCTTTCACTTCCTGAATTGTTCTACTAATTTCTTTGTGTTGGTTTTCAGCTTTACCTTGCATCTCATTGAGCTTGTTTATAATCAATCTTCTGAATTCATTGTCTGATATTTCAGGGGTTTCATTTTGGTTAGGTTTTGTTGCTGAAAAATTGGAGAGCCTCTTTGGAGAGCCAGCACTCTGTTTTTTCATACTTTCAGAATTGTTTCTCTGGTTCTTTCTCATCTGGATGAACTATGGCGGCTAATCTGTATAAGTTTTTAAATATGTAGATAGCCTGTGTAAGTAGGCTTTCCCAAGTGTTGGTTGCAAAAGCAATATAGTGGGGATGTGGGCTGGCTCACTGCTTCCTGTGAGGCTGGGGTGGTGGATGTCTTCAGGAGGCTTAATTTGCTACTCCAGTGGTGTGTGCTGATGTTAGCAAATTACCTCTTGTGATGCATTGTTCAGTCTCCAGGCCAGCATGTGGCATCAATGGGTAAGAGCTGGCGGTGTAAATGGGTATTTACTTGATCCTTGTTTATTGGAAGAAGTGCCATGTTGTCTCAGCAGTGAACTGATCTGTAGAGTGCACTGTGGTCTGGGCTCCCAGTTCAACTTCAGGGAGGGGAGAACCAAGATGGGCTGAACTGGGCAGGCCCCACTTACAGGTCCACTGATGTCAGGCACACATACCTGCTCCAAGGCAGGGTCTGGTGTGTTGTCTCTGAGTGCCCGGAGGTGTGCATTGGTGAGATGTTAGGAGACCTCCACTGCCTCAAGTTCTCTGCACAGGAAGGGGAAGGAGGCCTAAACTCATGTTTTAGAAGAGTGGGAGCTCATGGTACCTAAGGGTGCGTCTGGCCATTGAGCAGAGTCAGCATCACAGCACCAAGAGCTCTACCTCTGTGGAGAGAGGTGGCTCATGTTCTTACCCCAGGTGCTTGAGTGTATTAAAGTGGGAGCACAGGGGGCCTTGTTGCACAAGGATTGCTGCCCAGGATGGGTGGGGTGGCTTAGACTACTATTCTGGGTGTATAGAATGGGGACTGCCTAATCCTTGGCATGGGGTGGGGGTGGCACACTTCCCCAACAGACCACAGGGGCAGGCTGTGGCTCCTCATAATGACACCTGCAACCCAATTCCAGGTCACAGAGCTGACGTTGGCTTCAGGAGAAGAAACCACAAGAAACTGTGGGATCATGAACTCTTCTGCTGTTCAGGCTGCTGATTCAAGAGCATAGGGGTGAGGTCCCTCTTGCTGGTCTCCTGTCACATAGACTGCTTTCCCAGTTGTTTATGAGTGGGTCCTTTTTTTCTCAGTATTGCTGAGTTACACTACTTCAACCAGTCCAGGAGGAAAGCTGGGGTTCTTAACAGTGGTGCTCACTGAAGAGTTCCAGGTTGCAAAATTGACATTGGCTGCAGGACCTGCTGTTCATGAGAAACCATGAACTACAGCAACTCTCCTGCTGCTCAGAATGCAGGTTCCAGAGGATGGAAGTGGGGGCCTCCTGCTAGGTTCCTGTTGTTTAGGCTGCTATTCCATGTGTTCTTGGTATTCCTGGGGCCCCTTGCTGCAACTGCTAGAAGAGTGGGACAGAGTTGGACACCCAGGCAGTGACATAGAGAAACTGATTCTGAATCACAGATCTGACCTTGAAAGCCTATCTCTCTTTCCAGGAGGGAAAAATAACTTTTAGGGGGTTCCTCATTGTTCCCAGAAAGTAGTTGGGGGGAACCCAGGTCTGGTTCCAAACCTTGGGACAATCTCCATGCTCCTGGCTCTTCTCTGGCTGTGGGAAGCCCCACCCCAGCTCCAGAGTAAGCAGCCTTACTCTGAATGTTTTAAAAATTATTTTAAAAATTATTTTAGAATAGACACTTTTCAAAATTTGGGCAGAAACCAAAATTCCTATAGCAGTAGTTATTGCTGAGACAATTGACCTGGGTCAAAAATGGTATCTTCCTCATCCACCCAGATTTGGGAGAGCTCCTATGGTTTTACTGGATATCTTCCCTTCTCAGCTTCCTCCTGAGACACCTCCAGGCCCCAGGAGACATGGGGTATTCTCCTGTAGCCTGGGTTAAGCAGATCCCTCATCAGAAGTTATGTCTTAGATGGGAGTTTTCAGTCTTGTCCCATGTTTTTGGGTCACACTCTTTTTTGCAGAGTGCCACCATGGGGGCTATTCACCCGTCTTCTCCCTGAGATCTAGGGTGTCCTTTGCCATTCTGATTAATATCTATTTTCCTTTTTGAATTGGAGTTCACTATGTTGATCTTTCTGCACTATTTCACAACGTTCCAATGGGTGAGGCACATGTGAAAGTCTCTAACCTACTATTGTGGGAAATGTACTGAAGAATGTTTTAAAAATTATTTTAGAATAGACCCTTCTCAAAAGAAGATATACAAACAGACCATAGATACATGAAAAAATGCTCAGCCTCACTAATCCTCATAGAAATGCAAATCAAAACCACAATGAGATACCACCTGACTCCAGTAAGGATGGCCCTCATGAACAAATAAAAAAAATAGATGCTGGTGAGGATGCAAAGAAAAGGGAATGCTTCTACACTGCTGGCAGGAGTGCAGACTAGTTCAGCTTCTACGGAAAGCAGTGTGGTGATTCCTGAAATAACTAAAAATTTTCCTTCCATAAGATCCAGCAATACCTCTCCTGGGAATATACCCAGAGGAACATAAATTGCTCTACCAAAAAAGACACCTTCACATGCATGTTTATTGCAGCACTATTCACAATAGTAAAAACATGGAACCAACTCAGATGCCCATTGAAAGTGGAATTCATAAAGAAAATGTGGTACATACACATGATGGAATATTATGCAGCCATAAGGAAGAACAAAATCATGGACTTTTATTTTGATATAATCTCATTTGTTTATTTTTGCTTTTGTTGTCTTTGCTTTTGATAGTATATAAAAAAAATTCATTGCTCAAACCAATGTCATGTAGCTTTTCCCCTATGTTTTGTTTTCTTTCAGTAGTTTTACTATTTCAGGTCTTATGTTTAAGTCTTTAATGTCTTTTGAGTTGTCTTTTTATATGGTGTGAGATGAAAGTCTAATTTTATTCTTCTGCATGTAAATATCCAGTTTTCCTGACACTATTTATTGAAGAGGTTGTCCTTTTCCCGTTGTGTGTTATTGGGATCTTTGTCAAAAATCAACTGACCACGAATGTGTGAATTTACTTCTGGGCTCTCTATTCTATTCTACTCCATTGCTCTATGTGTCTGTTTTTAGCCAGTCCTATACTATTTTGATTAGTACAACTTTGTAATAGATTTTGAGATCAGGTAACGATAGTTTTGCTCAAGATTGATTTGGTTATTTAGGATCCTTTGTGGTTCCACATGAATTTTAAAATTGCTTTCTTTATTTCTGAGAAAAATATCATTGCAGTTTTGTCAAGAATTGCATTAATCTTATAGATTTCTTTGGGTAGTGTGGCCATTTTAACAATATGAATCTCCCAATTCATAAACATAGGATATTTTCCCATTTATTTGTCTTCAAGTTTTATGTTTTTCAGTGTATATAGATCTTCCACTTTCTTTGTTAAATTTACTACTATGTATTTTATTTTTTGGTACTATGACAAACGGGATTATTTTCTTGATTTTTTTTAATAGTCTGTTGTTAGTTTATAGAAATACAAATGATTTTTGCATCTTGATTTTGTATCCTGCAAATTTTTTGAATTTGTTTTTTTTAGTAATTGTAACAGTTTTTGTGGATTAGTTAAGGTTTTCTATATATAAGATTATGTCATCTGCAAACAGGGACAATTTAACTTCTTTCTTTCCAGTTTGGATGACATTTCTTTCACTTGCTTAATTTTTCTGTCTAGGACTTCCAGTAGTATGTTGAATAGAAACGGTTAGAGTGGGCATTTTTGTCTTGTTCTTTATCTTAGAGGAAAAGCTTTCCACTTTTCCCCATTGAGTAGGATATTAGCTACAGACTTGTATATGGTCTTCGCAGTGCATTCCTTCTACCTCTAATTTGTTAAAGAATTTTTATCATGGAATGTTGAATTTTGTCAAATGCTTTATCTGCATCTATTAAGATGATGATATGTTTTTGTCTTTCATTCTGTTAATATGATATATCATATTTAGTGACTGGTGTCTTTTGAACAATCCCTGCATCTTTGAGATAAAGCCCAAAAGGAATTTCCTTCCTTATACTAATTTTGGGCTTGATCATGGTACATGATCCTTTTAATGTGCTGTTGAATTTGGTTTGCTAGTATTTTGTTGAGGATTTTTACATATATATTCATCAGGAGTATCGACCTGTTATTTTATTTTCCTGTAGTGTTCTTGTCTGGCTTTGGTATCAAGGTAATGCTAGCCTTGTAAAATGAGTTTAGAGGTATTTACGTCTCTATTTTTTGAAGACGTTTGAAAAGGATTGGTATTAGTTCTTCAAATGTTTGATAGAAGTCAGCAGCGAATCAACCAGGTTCTGGGTTTTTCTTTGATGAGACATTTTATTATTGATTTAATTTCCTTCTATATTATTGATCTGTTTAAATTTTCTATTTCTTCACAATTCAGTCTTGGTAGGTTGTATGTGTCTAGGAACTTACCCATTTTTTCTAGATTATCCAATTTTTGGCATATAACTGTTCTTAATAGCCTCTTATAATCTTTTACATTTCTATGGCATCAATTGTAATATCTCCTTTTTCATTTCTGATTTTATTTGAGTCTTGATTTTCTTAGTTGATCTAACTAAAGATATCAATTTTATCTTTTCAAAAAACCTCTTAGTTTCATTATGTTTTTTCTTTTGTTTCTCTAATCTCTATCTCGTTTATTTCTGCTATGATCTTTCCTTCCTTCCTTCTACTAACTTTGGGCTTTGTTCTTCTTTTTCTAGTTCCTTGAGGTGTAAAAATAGGATGTTTGAGATTTTTCTCCTACTCCTCCTCCGCCTTCTTCTTCTTGATGTGGGCATTTATTGTTATAAACTTCCTTCTTACAACTGCTTTTGCTTTATCCCATAAGTTTTAGTATGTTGTACTTCATTTTTGTTTGTCTCAAGATATTTTAAATTTCCCTTTTACTTTCTGTTTTGACACTTTGGCTGTTTGGGAGCATGTTGTTTAATTTCCATGTATTTGTGATGAAAAAATTCCTCCTTGCATTAATTTCTAGTTTCATATCATTGTGATTGGAAAAGATACTTGACATGATTTCAGTCTTATATTTGTTAACACTTGTTTTGTGGCCTAACTTATGATCTGTCCTGGAGAATGTCCCATGTGTGCTTGAAAAGACTATATATCCTTCTACTGCTAGGTGGAATGTTCTGTATATGTTTGTTAGGTTCATTTTGTCACAAGTATAGTTTAAAGCCAAAGTTTTCCTATTTTCTGTCTCAGTGATCTGTGCATTGTTGAAAGTGGTTTATTAAAGTCTACTATTATTGTCTCTATCTCTTCCTTCAAATCTATTGTTTGTTTTTATATATTTAGGTGTTCCTATTTTGGGTGCATACATATTTATAATTATTAGATACTTTTGATGAATTGACCACTTTATCACTATACAATGACTTTTAAAATCTCATTTTACAGTTTTTAACTTAAAGTCTGTTTTATCTGACATAAAGTTACTCCTGTTCTCGTTTGAATGATTGAGTGAGTAAATGAATGCTGCAAATTGTTTTCTGCATTGGGGAGCAGTGCACTATGTTACAAGAGACAGCCTAAGTACTTTTTTAGTATACCAGTAAAGGATGATCATGGCCCACAATAGTTTTCAAATAAGTTGATTATTTTTAAAGTATTAACATAGCTATTGTGGGATCAATAAAAACCATTTGTACACATTTTTGCATTTACTGTTTTTATTCTGAATTACATATAATGTAGGGGAACCCTAGCTTTTAGTGTTTGGGGCCTCTAAGTGTCATCATATGGTCGTATTTGAGAGACAGAAATGAATATGACCTAGTTTCCTGCCCCATAGAGCAGTTCCTGGGAGAGAGAGAGAGCCAGACACATAGTATAACAACATTTTTGTTATTAGTGTTGGGATAGAGGGTCTGTAGGAAGGGTTCATGTGGATGCTCAAGAGAAGCACATTCCTCCTAGGGGGAACAGAAGAATCAAATAGGAATGAGAATACAGGGTGGGGAATAGAGAAATCAAATGGGATATGAGAGGGAGTGATGAATAAGGGGTAGTAAGGAGAAAAGAAGAGCCACAATGAGGAAACTGGAAAGTTGGAAGTAGGGAGCTGTGGAAGGAGGCTGACAGGCAGAAGCAGAGACCCCTCTGGAGGTGAAAAGAGGCAGGACCACTTCCGGCCAGGAAAGGTGGGGGGGCTCAGACCTAAGGAAAGGTTTGGAGAGAGCAGTCCCCTTCTGAACTCTAGAGGACGAGGTGAACTGAAGTGCCTGGCTTTAGTGAAGACCTTCTGGGGGCTTTCTGGCTGAGATTTCGACACACTTGACTCTACACGCCTCTAAGGTTTGAAGAAAACCTGCTGGGGATTCGGAACCTAACAGCATCGAAGTGGTCGTGTTGAGAAGTGTATGAACCCAGTTCCCATGGGAAAACGTGAGGAGGCAATATTCCCTTTGGGACGCAGAAAGGAGAGATCTGGACTCGGCTCGGGTCATAGAAAGGAGGGATGCAGATCCGGTTGGGGCCGCAGAAAAGAAGGGTCAAGAAATCATTTAGGCTGTAGCAAGAGGGAAAGAGGACATAGTTCGAGAGAGAGAGATAGAAGACAGCATGATTCTGTTCAGGCTAGAGAAAGGGGGCAGAACCCTGTTTGGGCCACTGAAAAGAGGGGTCGGGAGCCAGAGAAAGGAGGGGCCAGAATCCCTTATGAGCAACTGAAAGTATCAGACTCCAACAGGAGAAATGAGGGGTTAGGGCCCAGTTGATTCTGGTTTGAATAGGGAAGAGATAGAACCTGGTAAGGTTTGAGAGCAAGGAATACACAGGAGGTTAATGCCGTTGGATTTGGGGGTGAGGTATCCATGTTGCAGAAGGAGTGGGCGGGCACTAACAGAGGTGGAAAGAGAGGAGAGTGGTGTTGGGGGAAGGGGTGGTGCAGAGACCTACTGCAGAGCGGAGGGAGGAGGCTTATTAATGAAAGGGGAGGTGCGGAGAAGTGCTGCAGAGAGGAGGCAGGCGGCATATTGGCAAGTGGCGGTGCACGGTTGTATCGCAGAGGAGAGGTGGACAGTGTTGGGAAAGGGGTGGTGGGAAGCGGTACTGCAGAGCAGAGGGAGGGGGAGGTGTTGGGGAAAGGGTTGGATCAAGATGCGATGCAGTTAGCAAGAGTGGGTCAGGGGTGGGACAGAGATGCTCTGCTCTGAGAGCAGATTTATACAGGGAAGAACTGGTTAGAAACTGCCCGGTTCACTAAAGCGCATGCGTGTTAAGGGCCTTGAAGACCGGGTTCTTTTGGGATAGCGGTGGGCTCGAGATGGGTCTCTGGTCGGTTCGCATGCGCACTCTCAAGTTGCAGTAGGAGGCGTGGCGTGTAAAGGGACAAGGTCATGGAACTGACCTTCTTAGAGGCAAAAGGAGCTAGGGCTAGGAAGCCATATGGCCTGAGTTTCTAGGTATGAGAACCCAAGAGTTGAAAGATTTCGAGCCCAAGATTAGATGAGACCCCCGCCGCTGTTCTTCAGGATAGAAGAGACATCTGATGAATCTTCCCCTCCCTCTCATTCTCCTCTAACTTAGGCCCATTCCCCTGCGGCTTGGCTGTTACTCGACTACGGTTTTGGGATGCCTGCATTCCAGGTGAGACCTCTGCATTCTCAACAGGCCATTTGTCTCTTGTATAATTTCCTGCCTAACCCGTCTCACCTCCCCTGCATAGTGAAGGTGGAGGAGTGGAAAATTTGCCCTACTCTTATTCCTTGTCCCTTTCCCCTTTTCCCATCCCCCTTCAGTCAACCACTGCTCAGAGGAAGGCGAGGCCTTTGTGGAAGGGGGTGGGCTTTAGGGAGGCAAGATGACCCAGTCTGTAGGGACCGCTGCCTCCTCCTGGGAGCCTGGGGCTTCTCTTTCCTCCAGATATACAGACTAAGACCGCAGAAGAGGACAATGTCTTGCTGATGCATACCTTGTTGGCAGCAACCAAGGACTCCCTGGCAGTTGCCAACAAGCCTAAGAAAAACAAGACCAAGAAGGTCCCCATAAAGGCTATTAGTAAGGCCGTGCCTGTTGCCCCTTCAGTCCCAAATGCCAATGAGATCGCCACCAACAAGCCCAAAATAACTTTGCAAGCTTTGAACCTGCCAATCATTACCCAGATAAACCAGACTTCAGCTACCACTGAGGCAGCAAATACTCAGGCTTCTTCAGTCACCGCTCAGACTAAGATGAAAAGAGTTACTGCCAAGGCAGTCCAAGGCTTCCAATCTGCAATTGGCAGTGAGGATGTCCCTACACAGCTCAAATCACCCTTGCAGGTCCTAAACCTACCAGTCATCTTGCAGACTATTCAGACTATTCAGGCTCCATCTGCCAGTGAATCAGCCAATTCCCATGCCTTGATAGCCTCCACCAAGCCTTAGACGGCTGTAAATAAGGCCATATTTAATGTCACTGAGATGTCACTGACTCCAACTACCACCCATACAGCTACCATCCAAGTCCAAATTATCAATGAGACAACCAATGACACAACCAATATCCAGGCCACAACAGTCTCCATCCGAACCAAGAAAGCCTCCAATGCCAAGAAGACAACCGCTAAGGCCATAAATACTGACACTGAGCATTTAGAGGCTCCAGATGCCACCGAGGCAGCTACTAGGCAGATTGAGGCCTCAGTAGCAGCTGTCTGGCCCCCAAAATCCAAGGGCGAGAAGACTGCCAATAAAAGCCCAAATTCTGCCTCTGAGATCTCTGAGGCCCTACTTGCCACTCAGATGGTCACAAACCAAGCTAGCAGTCACTCTTCCTGTCAAAAGAGAGTCTAGGGCTTGGAAGGCTGTCACTAAGGCTTGGGCAACTGAAAGTCAATTGCTGACCAAGGGGTCCAGGCCAAGATGGCCATCATTCAGACCAACATAAGTGCCCTTGAGACTCAGGCTGCTGATGCTGTTCAGGCCCTGGCAGATGACTATCTGGCTCAGTTGAGTCTGGAGCCCACAACCAGGATCCAGGGCAAGAGGAACCGCAAGGTGAGCTCTCTGACATCGCCATCCTTAACTTTGTGTTTCTTTTCCATTCCTATTCTTATAGAAAAGTTTACTGAGCCTTTTTACTTTGTGCTAGTCCCTATGGTCAGATAGGCTGTGAAAGATACTGAGATGAATGTGATATAGCTTATGCCCCCTGGAGATTCAAAGATTGGCGAGGAAATAAGACGTCCATACACTCAGCTACAACCTGTATGGAATCCAACTTGTACTGACATAGTAGTTACCATGTGCCAGGATTTATGTTGGGTGCATTTGCACAGGCTATGTCTTTATGTCTTGAAAGTAACTCTTACTTTCAAGTGAGAGATCATAGGACCCAGTTTTACACATACGAAAACTGAATTTCAGAAATGTAAAATAACTTGCCCAAGTGATTCCAGCTGGCAGAATCAGTGGTGGCCAAAGGAAGAGGCGGAAGCCCCAGGCCCTATCCTTGGGTTGCTCCTGGCATGGCAGGGAAATGAAACTTCTGCCTGGAAGATAGTGAAAGACAAGCCTAGGACTCAGGGTGGCCAATGGCAGGTTCAAGCCCCAATACAGGGTAGTGTATATGGGGACTTTATGGAGGAGTCAGGGTGAGGAAGACAGAGCCATCTCTTTTAGTTGGTGACTCTGAACCTTCTTTCAGATTATGAAGTCCAAGCATCTGAGTGGGGATGAGAGATGTGGCAGTAATTACAAGTGGAACCCATGGAGCCAGAGGTCTTCATCTCCCCAAGATGTGACCATTTTGCAAGAAAGTATAAGAACCCAATGCTGCCCAGTGTCTTATCTTCTTTACCAGCTTTCTTCTCTACCACTTTCCAAGTTTTTTGCAAACATGTATTCATCTTCTCCCAGGCAAATAAGCTGGTGAAATATCTGTTGGTTAAGGACCAAAGATCCCCATCAAGCGCTCAGGTAATGTTCTACCAACCTTCCTCCTTAAGATCTCCTCTCCATTACCCTCTCTTCCCATGGTCTGGGGATAACCCTTTACCATTATGGCCTACTCATTCTCTCATATATCTACATTATGCTATGGCTGGTATCTCCTGCAAACACAGTTCGGGTCTCTGGTTGCACAGGATTGGCAAAAGGGCTGTAGCTCTGTGGCCTCTACTCAGCCCAGCTACTCCCGCCTCTCCCTTCCCTCAGACATGCTGAAGGATATCTTCCAAGAATCTGATAAATATTTCCCAGAGATCATTGAACAAGCAAGCTACGCCCTGGAGAAGGTGAAGGGGCAGCCCTGAAGGATGGGTGCTTTGAATCAAGCAAACGTGTACATGTCCCTTTTGGGGGGAACTACAGAGACCCACTAATCCAAGCCATCACCGTGCAGATGGACAGACAGTGTCCAAGGAAGGGATGTAGACTAGTCATGGGTCACACAGCAAGTCAGTGGTGAAAACATAGCTAGGACCTAAGTCACTCAACTCAGTTCCAGCTTCTGTTTGCAGCTGGACATATCCTGCCATGTATGTCAGATGCTCACCTCTCCCTTCCATTTCCCATTCTTTGTCTCTCTAAATTCCAACTAATCACAAAAATGATGTTGATGATAATAGTACACTTACTGCATGTTTACTGGGTGCTGGGCACTTGGTTACATGCTTTACACACTTTATCTCTCTGATTTCTCACACACACAAAACCCCTAGGTACCTAGGGAGCTGTGGGATACCCTGGAAGCTCATTGATATCTAAACTGAATTTTGTGATCTCACATATTACTTTTTTACTTGGCAGATGTTTCAAGTCAACCTGAAGGAAATTGATAAAGTAACTTGTATATTCTAATCAGCACTCAGGAATCCTCTGCAGGCATACTGGGAACGTAAACTGGGAAAGGGCTGGAGTTGGAGGGGGGCTTCTGCTTTTGTCCATGGTGCTGCCACTTCCCTGTCCTACTTCCTACACATCCTCTTAGAGATTCAGGAAAGACAGGACCTCAAAAACCCCTCTCTCAGCTCCTGCACATAGTTGTAGCTTTGTGGGCAGTAGTGGTGCCTGAATATGACTAAAGGGTGTTTGCCTGGGGCAGGGCATTCCTGCAGTCAGATTTGCTGTCTCTGAGAAGCTCCTTCCCAGGAAAACAGGCCAGTTGTTGTTTGTCTCTTCCAACTGAGTGCCTGGCCTGGCCTTGGTAGTAGGTCTCAAGCGGGGGTTCCTGGTGTGGGTGGATTAGGATGCATGAAGGGCAGGAATGCCAGTGGGGCTCTGCCTAGAATTCTTTCATAGTTGAAGGTCCTGGGAAAGAAGAGACTCACATTGACTGAGTGCTTGTGTTGTACCAGGTTGATAGACATTTTTCCATCTTCTTGGCAACTGGGGAGCAGAAGATATGATTTTCCCATTTTACTGAATGGGAGATTCATGAGTTTTGACTGAGACTCGCAAGCCTAAGTGCCTCACCCAGGGTCACATAGAGCTTAAAGTATAGACTAGGTGAAATTCTCCCATATCTCAAGACTCTGGGAGAGTCTAGTCTAGTGAGCTGGCTGGTGTGTCTTTTGCAGATGGCTCCTGGACATAAACCGCTCTGTCTTATTATTCTCTTAAGACAAAGGACATACCCAAGCTGGGTCTTCTCATGGTGATTCTGAGTGTCATTTTTATGAATGGCAATAAGGCAGTGAGGGTGAGTGGCTGGGCATGCTGCTGAATGGGTAGCCATGGGCTGAATTCCGTGTTCATTTTCTGTCCCTGTCTCCTCTTGCCTCTCTTTGCAGCTGTCATCTGGAAGGTGCTGCGAAAGTTCGGGCTGCACCCTGGGTATGATTGGGTTCTCTCAGTGCTTGCTGTTCATGTTGTCCTTTGGCAAGAGAGGATGGTCCCAAGATTGAATCAGCCTGGTGGTCCGGTGGAGTGTGGGTGGGGAAGGGGTGCTAGACTGGGTGGAGGGCCCCAGGTTCTGACCTGGGAGGATGGGGAAATGTGCTGAACTCTCTGCTCCCTCTCTTCCATATGTCCTCTGACTGTTCAAAGTTGAGATGTTAGATAGCCCTTCAGATGCCTGACCTCTGCTGCTTGCTTTTAGTGGTTATGTGCTTACTACTTTCATTGCTTCATTGAAACTGCCCATATGCTAGAGAGGTCGCTCTTCCATGTTGGGAAATGTCTCTTCTCTCATCTGGGCAGTTCAGATTTGTGTTCATGGGTTATTTCTCCCATTGCCAGGGTGAGGCATTCACTCTTTGGGGAAGTGAGGAAGCTCATCACAGACAAGTTTGTGAAGCAGAAGTAAGTGGTGTTTGGGGGCTTTGTCTGGCCCTGAAGTGTTCTGGGTATACTGTTCTGATTTGAAAGTGCTTAGCCAAGTGCCTTTGTTATAATAGCTTTAGAGGAATGAGCATCCTGTGTCCTAGAACTGAGTCCTGTCTAAAATTTCCATGGGTGGACCTTTCCAGGACTGGGCCAGATTCAACACAAGGCCCCTATAGTGGGGTCTGCTCTGAGCAGGGGGCCACAAGAGTGACTCCTCTTTTCACCACATAGCTACAGGAATCTGGGTTTGCTCCTCACAGGTGGCAGGATACTTTGGCCTTCCTGTGACATCATGCCCTATACATGCCTCCCTTACATAACTCCGAGTGACTTCTTTGCACAGGGCCAATGGGAAATGGCTCATTATTGTAGACCAAGACGATAAATTGTATTGAGTAGTGATTCTGGAGCTGGAGGATCTTGGAAAGCCCTCTCCAGGGGCTGTTTAGTATTTGTTTGGATGATGTTGCCACTTGGTACCTATTGGTTAGACAACAGGCTTGCTTGGTTAAAAGCAAGTTTCATTTCCTTTTTCCAAGGTACCTGGAGTACAAGGGAGTCCCCAACAGCAGACCATCTGAATATGAATTCTTCTGGGGCCTGCATTCCTACCGTGAGACTAGCAAGATGAAAGTCCTCAAGTTTGCATGCAAGATAATAGGAGCTGCCTGAGCTTTGCATATTAAGGGAATGGGATACCCCTGGCTGGGCCAGGTATTATGCAAGGATGGGCAGGTACAGAGCATCCTATAGTTCATATATAAAACTTATGGAGGCTTGTTTATGCCCCAGAATGCTATTAGGTATATAGTTTACATCATCTCATTCATTCTTCATACTTTGTATTAATCAGCTTGGCTACCTTAACAAAATACCATTGACTGGGTGACTTGAAAAACGGAAATTTATTTTCTCACAGTTCTGAATGGTGAGAGTCCCAGATCAAGGTCCAGCAGGGTCAATTTCTGGTGAGGGCTCTCTTTCAGATGGCCTCCTTCTTGCTGCCCTCACATGAAAGAGACTTTTTGGTGTCCCTCTTTAAAGGACATATCATATTAGATCAGGACCTTAGCCTTATGACTTCATTTAACCTTAATTACCCCCATAAAGACCCTATCTCCCAATACAGTAACACTGGAGTTGGAGATTTAACTTATGAATTTTGGGGGGACCCAAATATTCATTTCATAACACACTCTTTTACCATTTCCAAATTATGGATGAGGACACTTAGACTCAGTGAAGTTAAGTAACTTTTCCAAGACCATATAACACCTAAGTTATCAGAGCTAAAATTAGATCTCAGAATTGACCCATAATAGAGCCCCAATAACTAATAATTTTTTTAAAATATTGCTATTTGTTTTATACAAAGCCCATGATAGATGGTTAACATATGGTTACAAGGGTTATTTTCCTTATAATGACTATCATTCCCATTTCAGGTGCAGAAGAAAGACCGCAAGGACTGGGCTGCTCAGTTCTGGGAGGCAGTGGAGATGGAAGTCCAAGCTGCTGCCATGGCTGTGGCCGAGGCTGAGGCCAGAGCTGAGGCAAGAGTCCAAATGGGAATTGGAGAAGAAGCTGTGGCTGGGCCCTGGAATTGGGATGACATGGATATCTACTGCCTAAAAAGGGAAGAGTTACACAGTGATGCTCAGGCCTGGAGGAGATTTTCATTTGAAATTGAGGCCAGAGTCCAAGAAAATGCAGATGCTAGCACCGACATCGACTTCAGCAGAGGAGCTAGTGCCAGGGCAGGCTTCAACAACGGTGCTAGTATTAGTTTCAGTGGTTCACCCAGCCCCGGTTCTGGTTTTGGTGGTGGAACTGGCATTGCCTTTGGTGGTGCACCCAGCACCAGTACCAGCTTCAGTGGTGCAGCCAGCATTAGCTTTGGTGGCATACCCAGCATCAGCACTAGTTTCAGTGTTGGAGCCAGCATTAGCTTTGGTGGTGCACTCAGCACCAGCTCTAGTTTTAGCAGTGAAGCCAGTATTAGCTTTGGTGGCACACCGTGAATCAGTTCCAGCGTTAGTGGTGGAATCAGCTTTAGTTTCAGTGGCCCACTCAGTACCAGTGGATGCTCTGGCTTTGGAGGCACAATCAGCACCACTGCTGGCTTTAGTAGTGCACTCAGCACCAGCACTAGCTTCAGCAGTGCACCCACCACAAGCACGATCTTCAGTGGTGCACTTAGCACCAGCACTGGCTTTGGAGGCACACTAAGCACCAGCGTCTGTTTTGGTGGCTCTCCTAGCACCATTGCCAGCTTTGGTGGTGCACTAAGCACCAGCATCTGCTTTAGTGACTGTCCCAGCACCATTGCTGGCTTTAGCAGGGGACTCAACACCAGCACTGATTTTAGCAGTGCCATCAGTACCTGCACTGACTTTGGTAGTGCACTAAGCACCAGTGTCTGCCTTGATGGCTGTCCCAGCACCAGTACTGGCTCTGGCAATGCAATCAGCACCAGTGCCAGTTTGGGTGGTACTGTCAACACCATTCTGGCTTCAGTGGTGCACCCAACACCAACCCTGGCTTTGGCAGTACATTCAGAACCAGTGCTGGGTTCAATGCGGCACTTAGTACCACTACTGACTTTGGCAGCACTCCCAGCAATAGCATTGGTTTTGGTGGAGCTCCCAGCACCAGCCTCTGCTTTGGCAGTGCGTCTAACAACCACCTGTGCTTTGGTGGCCCTCCTAGCACCAGTGCCTGCTTTAGTTGTGCTACCAGTGCCAGTTTTGGTGATGGACTCAGCACCAGTGCCAGTTTCAGCTTTGGTAATGGGTTAAGCACCAGCTCTGGCTTTGGTAGTGGACTAGGCACTAGTACTGGCTTCCGTTGTGGACTAGGTACCAACACTGGCTTCGGTGGTGGACTGGGCACCAGTGCAGGTTTTGGTAGCACGCTTGGCACCAGTGCTGGCTTCAGTGGTGGACTCAGCATCAGTGATGGCTTTGGAGGTAGGCCTAATGACAGCTTTGACAGAGGACTTAGTACAATAATTGGCTTTGGCAGTGGTTCCAACACCAGCACTGGCTTTACTGGTGAATCCAGCCCCAGCACTGGCTTCAACAGTGGACCCAGTTCTATTGTTGGTTTCAGTGGTAGACCAAGCACTGGTGTGGCTTCTGCGGTGGACCAAGCACTGGTGGCTTCAGTTGGACCAAGCACCAGTGACTTTGATGGTAGACCAAGCACCAGTGGCTTCAGCAGTAGACTGAGCATTGGTGCTGGCTTTGGCGGTGGACCAAGCACCAGTGCTGGCTTTGGTGGTAAACCAAGCACCAGTGTGGGCTTCAGCAGTGGGGCCACCAGCCTTGGTGCCTGTGGCTTCTTCTTTGGCTAATGAAGTTTTAGGTAATTGCAATATTTCCATAGCTAGGGCCCACAGGCATGGGTATGAGCTGAGAAATATAGTAAGAAACTCTGAGGCAGGAGGGCGGGGCAGGAAGATGAGGGTAACAGTGGAAGTATGAGAACTCCTGGCCTCAAGCAGTCCTCCCACCTCAGCCTCCCAAAGTGCTGGGATTACAGGCGTGATCCCAGTAGTGAGCCACCTCGTGGCCAGGAAGTATGAGAAAACAGTATATTTGGCGCTAAAAGTGTTCCTATTTGTTTTGTTTTCAGGTTTATTTCCCATGTTTACAGATACTGCTAATGAATTGCAGCGGGCCTTTCCTTGGAGCCAAGGTACATCCTCGGAAGCTTTGTCCACATAAGAGTCTAAGTGGCTGTGATCAATCAGCTGAAGGTGTCATGCTATGACAAATGTTTGCTGTTCCTGCTTTATTGTTTGCTTTCTGTGTGCTTTCATTATTTTGGTATCAGTGTTGCATTACATTTGCAAAATGAATTGGAGGTTTTTTTTGTCTTTTAATGTGCTTAGGTAGTTGTGGAGTGGCATTTGGGTTCATAAAAGAGCTGGAGATCAGCATAGCTCTTTAGGGAACATGGGGCTCCACTTTCAGCTTAAAGGCCAGTGTGGCTTCAGCATGATAGAAGCCTGGAGGAAGAACTGCAGGCAAGAGCTTGAGCAAAGATATGGAAGGGGAGAGTCTGGAGGAGAAGGCAAAGAGAGAGGGATCTGGACAGTAAGCACAGATTGATTTTGAGTCATTTGTGTAGAAATGGAGGGATAGGGGATAACTAGGGGTCAACACAGAAACAAGGGGGGGCGGTTTCCTTGGGATAGGAGAGAAAGATTTGCATAAACTACAGGGCAAATGCCAATAGAGAGGGACAGGAGATAGATATGGAAGAGTCAGGAGTTAACTGAAGTAGCCCATCCCTGAGAAGGTGGGATGGAATAGGGTACTAGAGAATACAGGGTGACCCTGATTTTGAATAGGATTTAAGGGTAGCTGTGGAAGCAGCTAAATATAGATCTGCTTTAAGCAGTGATCAGTGACCCCGAGGACAAAGGCTCCAAGGAAAGGGTTGCTGCAATTCATTATCTGTAAACATTGGAAATAAACCTGAAAACAAAACAAATAGGAACACATTTTAGAACCAAATATACTGTTTTCTCATACTTCCTGGCTGGGAGGTGGCTCACTACTGGGATCACGCCAGTAATCCCAGCACTTTGGGAGGCTGAGGTGGAAGGACTGCTTGAGGCTGGGAGTTCTCATACTCCCTTTGCTGTAGTAGATCCCAGCAAAAACAAGGTTTGGGTCTAGCTGGGTGGTTGTGATGGAAGGACAAGGGAACAAAGGCAATGAGTCTATGAGTCTATCTCTTTACCACTGGGTCACTGGTACGTGGCCCATAGTAGGTGTATAGAGAGTGGCTGAAGAGATGGCCCATAGGGTCCAAGCTGGTAAGGGATGGAAGAACACTGAGGATGGATTAGGAGACAACAGACTATACTCTTGATACATTATAACAGCAAATATTGTTCATTCAAGAAACACTACATACATGCCTACTGTATGGAGGCACACTGCTAGGGATCCTGTGGATGACACAAAGAGTTGTAAGGACAAAGGTAAGGTATGGGCAGTGGGATGCTTGCATTTAAGAATTCAGACTGGAGAGCTGATGCCAAGGTCCATGCAGTGGTGACTGAAGGGAAGAAGATGACTCCTGGGATTGAAGGGGTCAGGGGACCGGGATGCCAGGGTATTAGTTGGGTCACTCATATGGATACTGAAATCACTCAGAATGGCAGCAAGAATTGAAAAGGGAGGAGCACTTGGCCCAAGTGCCAGATTCTTTTCTGAGTGTAAGGAGGGAGGCATTGTACCCCCAGCCACTTTGCCAACAAAGGAACAAAACCCACAGGCACTCTGCTCACAGGGACCTATCTTTTCCCCATTTTTAGAGATGCTACCTCATAACTCTTCCCTCCAGAAGTCCTCATCCACTACATTCTCCCACAGCACCAGAGCTGGGTCAGGATCAGGTTCTTGAGAACAATGGGAAAATCCTCATTATGTCCCCCTCTCCAGGCAGACGTCTTTATTGATTTGAGAATAGAAATTAAGAAAGAGCTTCATTCGGAGAAATTCCTTGGTTGTGGCTAGGAACTGAGACTTGTTTTGGAGCAGTTGAAGACTTTTTCACCAGAATCAGGGCTCCCCCAGTGAAGTCAAGGACAGAGTCTTCTCAGAATAGGGCAGAAGAAGAGCAAGGATAGCATTTCCTAAAGATGGAAGGCGATGAGAACACAGGCAGTCTGACTTCTTGGAAAGGACTCAGTAGTGGGCAGGGACTGTGTCCAGGGCTTCCTCAGGTTCCCGGGTGATGTCTACATTCTGAGAAGAGAGCCCAGGATTAACAGGAAGCAGACAGCAGTGTAGGGCCTGTAGTTCTTCCCCTGACTCTTGCAGTCACTGCCAGATTTCCCTTCTTCAGACAGGCCTAGATTCTGAGGTCTGGGGGAATCTCTGCCTGAGGCCTTTTTGGCAGGGGTGCCTCAGCCCTGCATCTCCATGGTGCCTTACATCTGGGCTGTGGTTCCTGCATTTCTGGGAGCTGGTTATTCCACCTGTTGGTACAAAACACCTGGGCTCTGTGGGGTTGGGGCAGCCTTTCTGTGGGGTATGGTGCTTTCTCCATGTACTGTATCCACAGTCAGCTTGGGCCACAGTGTCCCCCACCTACCTCAGGCTTCTCCCGGTGTGTGTTCACGGCTTCCACATTCAGGTAGATGGACTCCACTTTGCAGCCTCAGAAAAGAACAACCCATCTGTCCATAAGCCCCCGAGGTAAGTACAGGTCTCCCCTGAGGTATCAATTTCCCCATCACCACCCACATCTAGCTCCATACTGTGTGCAGATTTTGACTTCCCTGCAGGGAGGGGAATTTAGACAGCTGTGTGATGCATGTAGACACCAGGCCTGAGAGGCAGTCAACAAGGTGTCCTCCCCAACAGTCTTAGTTCTCGAGCTTCAGTTGCTCATTGGTAAATGGGGATGCGGATGGGAGAAGATGAACTCTTTGGCCTCCTGCCAGCTCTTATGGTCTGGGAGAAAGCAATCTCATCTATGTAATACTGATGGAGCTCTGCGGATGCTCCAAGCCATTTTAGGTGCTGAAGAGGTGGAAGAGTCCTGGGGCCACTGCCTTGGGTGATCAGTCCCAGGCAAAGCTTATCTAGAGGAGAATGTGGTTACAGCAACATTGGGGTGTGAAAGGGCAGGAGGGAGTTCTAGGGAACCTGAAGAAGGAGGAGGTACCTCATTGGGGCCTGGAGCTGGCAGAGGAGGCCCAGTGGATACGGAAGTTCCCTTAGCCCCATCCCTTTCAACTGTACCTTACTCTAGGATTTAGTAGACCATTATGCCCTGTTCACACTGCAGAACAGATTTGAGTCTGTTCCTTCCCTGCACCTGAACTTTTCATAGCTAACTAATGCCCCAAGAATGTCTAAACTGACCAGGCTAGTCTTTGAACTCTTGCTCTAATATGGCTCCAACTTAGATTTTCCTCTGTTTCCCTTTGGGGAGCCCTACTTCCACAGCTCAGTACTCTATGCTCAGTGCTCTGGCAGAGACAGAGAAATGTGGAGTCAGGCCCAGATACAGAGACCATCCTATTCTTCCTACTACCACTAGTCCCATTTTTACCAGGACATTCACCCACCCACACAGGGAACCTCCCCCAGGACTCTGCTGGGCAAATGGTAGGCACTGGGGCCATGCTTATAGCCTCTCTATTCCTTTCCTAGATCAGGGTGGGGGCACTTACCATAAGCCACAGGTGTGAGCTTGAGCACTGTGTGCAGAGGGCACTTGAGATATGGAAGTTCATCTGAAAAGAAGCAGAAGGAGCCCTCAGAGACACAATGTGGGCCAGGGCACCACATCCAGAGGCCTCCAGGCTTGCTGGATGCTTCTCCTTTTACCTCCGCTCGCCAAGGTGGGCCCCATGCCTGCAACTCAACGGGCAGCACTGAGAGCAGGCTGGGCATGGAGGGAAAAAGCAGGGAGGCCAGCCTTGGAGCAGGGAGGAAGGAAGACCTTGAGAAATGAGGGAGGACTGTGGGTCTCATAGGAAGGTTGGGTCAGTTACCCCAGAGACAGCCGCCTCCTCACTCACAGGGTGAACAGGAGACCGAGGCAGACCTTCCTGCCACTCAAGCCTCAGGCCTTCCACAGACTCCTTACCACAAAGGTCTGCAGTCTGCCACAGCTTTTTCAGATTCAGGCAGACTGTTAATGTTGATTTTGAAAATATTCGCTCAGGCTAGGCGTGGTAGCTCACACCTGTAATCACCAAGTGTTCTCTGAGACCCTGCTATGCTCCAGGGTCCATGGCAGAAGGGCACATGGTGCTTGACAGCTCCCACAGCCATCTCCCAGCCTGGCCTGCGCTATCCAATGATGCATACACTTGCCGAATGGACATTCAACTCGATTCACTTTCCTCAATTCCAGTTACTGACATTATGGATAAAATTGCTCTGAATATTTCTGTACAATTTCTTCTCTGGGCCCACGTTTCCATTATCAGACAAGTCTGAGAGGAAGGGACAATAGGCTCATTTCATGTACTCACCCAATGAAGGCTCCCAGAGGGAAGACGTTCCCTGAGAGTCACACAGCTGGGAAGTGGCAGCACAGGGACTCGAAGCCCACCCCATCTGAGGCCAAGATGCATGCTCTGCTCCCCACTGAGTGGCTTACAGTAGCCTTGGGGAGACACATCCACCTACTGGGCACCCTCTGCTGATACCCACCCTCCCGCCCATCTGAGCATACTGCTCCCCGGCTCCCTTCATTTAACCAGATCGCCACCCTTTGTGGCTTCCCTGACTCTTAGGTTCATTGTAGGTTTCTGAGGCCTGCCACTGCCCTCCCAGCCTCCTGTGACATCAGTTTGGACTTTTTTTTGTGTGTGCATCTATTCTCATCTTTGTCTTTATCTTCACATCACCAGGCCCTGGGCCAAGGGTGTTTAGTGCACCATCTTGTTGCATCTTTACTGGTCCTCTGGGGTTCTGTACACTTTCATCAGAAACATTAGGATACATAATCAGAGAAGGGAAGTGATTTGCCTAGGCCTCTGACCCAAATCTGTCACTCACTGCCTCAACTAGTGACCATGGCCCAGACTTGTCTCTCTCTGGTCCTTAGTGTCCCTATCTCACAGGACAGAATCGGACTATATGTATTCGGAGGGTAGCCTAGCTCCAGGGTTCTTTGGGTCTGCATTCCCAGTCACATTGTCTCTCTGGGCCTTATTCCAGCACTTTCCTAAGTAATGGAGGTAATGTTCAGCCCTGCTCTCCCTGGCTCCCTGGGCAGTTGTGAGCAGCTAGTGTGGCCTATGCATGAAAGCAGGTAGGGAGTGGAGAAAGCAAGCTGACCATGCTCCTCATGCACTCCATGCATATCTGAGATGGAAAGGCCTCTGGCATGCACCTGGGATCAACTTAGATCCCTGACGCTCTGAGCCCTATGACCTTGGGCAAGTTACTTCACTTCTCTGGACCTCCATTTTCTCATCTGGACAATGGTAGTTACAGTGCCTGCCTTGTGGTCTCAAAATATTGCCCTGAAAAGTAGAGATGTGAACATACAGAAATCTAGCAGGGCAAAGACCACCATCCCACTACACATCCTATCACCTATTTGCAGTGAGGAAATTGAGGACCAGGCTGAGGAAACAACTTTTCTAGCGTCAAGTTTTCAAGTTCCTCAGATCCGAGTCTGGGTAACTCCATATTATAGCATCATAGAAACTAACATCATAGAAAAGATCCAAGACTGCAGGACATTGTAGGCATTAAATATCATTTTGCATTGTCCTTAGACACTCTCAAAATATCCTGGAAATGCCCATACTTCAATACTCACATTAGGAATGGACTCTTTACACCTGAAGGTGATACAATAGTTCCTTGCCAAGGCACCTGCCCTAGTTTTCAGTTCAGCCTATGTAGTCAGTGAATAGATACTCTATTAATACAATGCCTAGATGTTTTTAAAAAACAGATGACCATTTGAAAACAATTTAAATAAAAATATCACTACCTTGGGGAAATCACCCCTAGAGTAAAAGACAAGAAACCTGTGATCAGGATCATAAAGCCATGAAAGACTCTACTGTCACCTGCTGACAGCATGCTTCAGAGAAATGCCAGCTCAGCTTTTTCAGCTTGAGGCAAACTGTTAATGTTAACTTTGAAAATATTAGGTCAGGCCAGGTGCAATGGCTCACGCTTGCAATCTTGGCACTTTGGGAGGTCGAGGTGTGAGAATTGCTTGAGTCCAGGAGTTCAAGACCAGCCTGGGCAACATAGTGAGACCTTGTGTCTACAAAAAATTTTTAAAAATTAGCTGGGTGTGGTGGTGCATGCCTGTAGTCCCAGCTACTTGGGAGGCTGAGGTGGAAGGATCGCCTGGGCCCAGAAGATCGAGGCTGCTGTGAGCTGTGAAGGTGCCACTGCACTTCAGCCTGGGGAACAAAGTGAGACCTCGACTCAAAAAAAAAAAAAAAAAGAAAAGAAAAGAAAAGAAAAAAGAAAATATTAGCTCAGAATAATACTGATTCTAATAATAGCAGCTAACATAGTCCATACATCGTCATGAACTTTTCTAAGATTTTTATGTTATTTATTTAAACATCACCATTATTCTCCCCATTTTACAGATGAAGAAACTAAGACCAGAGAAGTTAAAATAATTTGTCAAAGGATAGTATAGCTAGTATGTTTAAGAGAAAGAATCTGAATTTAGGCATCCTTGTTCTCGATACTCTGCTCTTAACCACTAATATATAAACCCCTAATTGTTGGTATCAGGGTCTCAAATAGCATCCAGCTCGCCACAACAGGAACAGAGAGGAGGGTGGTACCTGAACTTTTATCCAGGAAGTAGGCCAGGAGACAACGCATGACAGCCTGATGGCAGATCACCAGTACATTCTCCTGTCGTTCTAGCTCCATTATAACTGGCTCCAGACGCTGAACCAGATCCTCATAGGACTAAAGGTGAGAGAGATACTTGGATAAGAAAGAGTGATGAGGCATATTTGCCTAGAGGGGAAGAATTCTAAACTGGAAATCAGGGAAACTTGGTTCTCGTGCTAGTTCGGTTGCTGACTCAGCAGCAACTCATTTTCTTTTTAGGGTTTCAGTTTCTGATCTGATCAATATAGTGGACTAAATAATAATAACAACAGTAAAACTCCCCACTACAAAATGTCTTCTTAAGTGCACTGCTGACTTTTCAAAAACAATAAGGAAAATTCCTTGAATACAGGGTTCCAATACAAAGAAAAACATGGAAAACAGAGAACTGAGTGGATGTAAAAGCAACAGCTTCCCTCGGGGCATTTACCAATCATAGTAATTAAGAGGCTTGAGTTTTAAAAATCTTACAGAACTAAGAGACAAGGCCTTAGGTATGCACAAGGTGAGGAGTTGAGACTGAGACTCTCACTTAAATCTGAGGGCAAAGGGCAAATCATTACATCCTCAGTAAAGTATAAACTAGAATAAGTCTCTTCACAGGCAAAGGGAAACAACAAGAAAATGTATCTGTTTCTCCTTGGTTCTTGCTGGAAAAAAAAGGAAAAGCCTCTTTTATAATCACCAGCCTTCTCTCAGATGGGTTGGCCATCTGGAACTACACTACCTATGTGGTTTGGAAAATAATATTAAGTTTAATAAAAAGTGGTCCCAAGTCATTTGCTCCCAGGACTGCTTAGAAGTAAATGGAAATTCTTTCTGGAGTCTCTCAACTCAGGCTGTATGAGATTCCCGTAGATAAATTCTTGTCAAACTGGAACTCACATGACACACAGGGAAATAAGCAACCATGAATAAGAATAAGCAGAAACAATGAAAAGAAAGTCCTAAAAATTTAAGATAAGGGATTCACAATATAAAATAAATGTTTAAAATGTCTAAAGAAATAAAATGTGGAATAAAAATGTAAGGAAGAAACAAGATGCTATCAAATATACAATGTAGATTGGAAAAAACTAAATATAAATTCAGGATATTCATTAAATAAATTGAAAGCTTAATGGAATGAGTAAACAGAATATTAGATACTACTTAAGAAATAGTAATTTGGAAGACAAAGCTGAAGAAACTACTCAGAATGCAGCAAAAGATAGAAAATAGGAAGGAAACATTAGAAGACATAAGAATAGAGGCAGGAGTTACACATATCTAATATTTCCAGGAGATAATAGAATGTGAGAAAATAATTTTTAAATATATAATGCTTGAGAGTTTTCCAGAATTAATAAAGAATCTCAATCCTCAGATTCGGGAAGTCCTACTAACCCCAAACAAGATAAATAAAAAGAGATAAATATCCACACATATTAGAGTGAAACCTAAAAGCAACAACAATACAGAGACCTTAAAAGTAGTCAGAGAGAAAAGAAACAATAACTAGATGGACAGGTTTTTTTAACCACAGTAGAAGGCCGAGACAGTGGGGGTAATATCTTCAAAGTGCTGAGAAAAAACAACTGTCAACCTAAAGTTTTTACTCAGCCAAACTATCATTAGGATTGAGGATTCTCCCCAGGACATTTTTAGACAAAAAGAAGGGCAAGTTTACTACCAACAGATTTTCATCAAAAAACTTCTAAAGGAAGATAGAAAATAAACTCAGAAGGAAGATGAGATGTAAGGAGCAAGAATGAGCAAAGGAACTGGTAAACATGCAGTTAAATCTAAATAAACATTGACTATATACAATAATGCTAACAATGATAACAACAGTGATAATTCATTTTGGACTTAAGACCAAGGTTGGCCTAAAATACAAATCAATTAACTATAAATTAGGAAAGGGAGTGACTAGAGTTTTAAAGTTCTTCTATTTTTTAGGGAGAGGATGGAGATTTTAGATTTTGTTAATTATACATATTAAAATGTTAAGAGTTCAAGCTGGTTGCATAACAACACACAGCAAAGAATTATTCCAAGTGATTTTAAAATACAATATTTTAATCTTACATCCTTAGTGGGATATCCACTAAAAATAAGAATCATGATGAAATCTTTTAAAAAATGTTAAGGGTAACCTCTAAATAAGTGGAAACAGATTATATAACTTACATATGGATGTAAAAACTCTATCAATCCTAAAGAAGGTAGGAAAAGAAAAAAAAATAAACTAAGCATAGAGAGCTCAAGACAAGATAATAGAAATAAACTAGAGAAAATAGTAATTACAATAAAAGTATATATACCAAATATACCATTCAAAATATTTATTTTTTCAGTTTGGATTAAAAACAACAAAGCCCAACTAAATGGTGTTTATAAAAGACAAAAAATAATATGCAGAGAAGTTGAAAGTAAATGAATAGATAGAAGTGAAGTAGGCAAGCAATTATCAGAAGAAATCTTCAATAGCTATATCAATATCAGATAAAATGCATTTTCAGGCAAAAGTGATTATTGGGGAAAAGATGTTTGTCACTATGTAATAATAAAATGTACAATTCACTGAGAAGATATAATTGCTTTAAAATTGTATGCCACTAATAACATAGCCTCAAAATACATAAAAGAAAATGAGGGCAAATTAAGATGGATTTTATAATGTCATTTCTGAGGCTGAAGATAAAAATGTGAAAGTGTTGTTTAACTGAACAGAATATCTGTTGTTTTATCTTCCCAGATATGCTGTTTTTCTGATAATTGTTCCCAGAAATTTGTATCAGAAGTGGAGTATGACTAGTAAGTGTTCTAAAATGTGGAATTGGCTAAGTGGAGACCAGACTGAAAGCAATGAGCATTCATCTCAAATGGGGACAGAGAACTGATGGTCTGGTTCATGTGGTGGCAAAGAAGTTGGTTAAATTATTAGCCTTTGTCCCTTGGGACAATGCTAACTGCCAAGAAAGGCTGTAGATTTGGGTGACTTGGCAACAAAATATCAGGAAATTAGAATATGTTGAAGTATTTCAAGCGTCTTCAGTGGGAGGTCTAGGATAAAGAGACAAGGTCTAAGATAAAGTGGGCCCTCCTGAAAGCAAAAAGAAAATCACCATGCACATATGAGTACGCAGCTTTCTAAGAAGTGGGAACTGTTGCCTATAAGCTAAGTATCTGAGACAGCCAAGGACCAGACAATCATGTGCCTTGTGGGATGGCAACTGCTGCAAAATATGCTTTACTTTGATTCTAAAGCTGTCTAGGCAACAATCCTGGAAGTTGGAATTAAGATACTGGGGAGAAGTCCTAGGAATAAGGCCACCCCTCCAAATCTTACCTCTCCCTTGGGATAGCGGTAGCGATATTTGTCTTGGTCTCGTAGTGCAAATTCTTCAGGGTAGTGTTCCTGGATTTCTTCATAGGTCATCTCCTCACAGACACCCTGAAAAAAAATTATTCGCGGGCAAACGTATTCACAAGGTGAAATCCATACAGCGTTTGCCATAGTTCTGAGGCCAATGATTGTGGAACAGCAGCATATGAGCACTTGGGTCTCTATTAACACAGCTCTAGGTTTGTGCTTGTTGTCTGTGAGTGTATATGTGTATGTATGTATCAGGTGTGTGGCTGTGTGGATGTGAGAGTGAGTGTATGTGGATAGGTGTTTCAGGCTGAGTGTATGGCATTTTTCTATTATTGTCTCAATAGATCTATAGGTGCACAATATACATATAAGTATGTATTTTTAGAAATATGTAGGCTTAAGGATTTGTGGTTGTATTTAAAAGTGTGTGTGTAGCATGCTTGCGATGTGTACTTATGGTTTAAGAACTTAGGCCTTGTGTTTGTGTGTGTATTTGTCTTAGCATATGTTGTGTGCTTGTGTGTGTATGTGTATGTACAGGGTGTCTGAGCATCTGAGAATGTGCCCATGTGTGCAGCTCTGTAGTATGTCTCTCTGTGTGGGTTTCAGTGTGTCTATGGCATGTGTATTCATGAATGTGCATGTTCCTCATTATATCTGTAGTATATGTGTGTAAGTACCTGTATGCCTACATCTGAGGTCTGTGTGGACTTGAGGCTATGCGTCTGTACTATGTACATGTCTATGGTATGCCTTTCATGTGGTATGACCATGTTAGGCATACATGTACAAAGACTGCACATGTGTCCATGATGAGTGTGGCCATATTTATCTCTAATTGTGTATGTCTGTCTAAGTGTGTATGTCTGTGCACCTGTGGTTCAGGTGTGATTGGTGTCTGTGAAGTGCATGCATGTGAGTATGCTCACACTTATGGGTGTCTGTGACTGTGTATGCAAGTGCATGCATGTGTGCTCATATACAGTTGTGCCCTCCTATTTTATAGCATTTTCCATCTCTCCTGTCTAGACCTCTACTTTGGGAATTCTGGCAGATAAAGAAATAGGTATCCACAGACATCTCAGAGAGGAAAAATTAGAAAGTTCCTAATGGTTTCAGAGTAGGATTTGTGGAGATACATTCTCTTTACCCGAAAAAGGACTTGAGGTCTCAGGAAATGAGTTTCTTAAGAGTTTATGAGAGATTCCAAGTATACTGAGAAATCTCCAGAGGTGACGTGGCTGCTGGTGGTGGTGAGAAGTGATGTTAAGTTTCTAACATTTCCTTCTGTTTGTTTGAATTCTAATTAAACCTTCCTGTAGGGGGGCAGTGGCCTCTGGTTAATATATTTTGGGTCTATCTACCAGGCTTCGCTCAGGGGTAAGGAACTGAACCTTTGCCCCAACACACAAACAGCTCTGCAGTGTCAAACTTCTTCAACTGTCATTACTTATAGAAGAAAGGTCACCCTACTAGTTACACAAGGTTCTTCCAGACTGACTTCAGCTTCCTATTCTGAGGCATGCTAGGAGCCTATTGCCTGTGGAAATAGCCACTGACTCCTTACAGACTTTAGGCAAATTGCCTAATCTCTCTGAATCTTATTTTCTTTATTTGCAAAATGAGGAGAATTACAATTACCTCATAGAAGTATTTTGAATATTAAGGATAATATATGTAAAAGATACTAGTACAGGATGTACAAGGCACATTTTAAAAACTCAGTCAATGGAATTAAGTATTCATATTATTAATAACCATGGAAAGTAAAACAGAAACAAGCATCATTTTAAATTCTCGCTTCTTCCTCCTCCAGCTCTCATGGCCAATTCCTGAGAGTCTACCTCCTAAATCTCTCAAATCTATTCCTTTGTCCTCCCTCTGTGTCTCCACTGCTACAATCTTAGCATTTACACACACACACACACACACACACACACACACACACACACACACACACACCACACTACGCTTCAGGCTTCAGCTAGGCATCACTTCCTCCAGGCAGATCCTGGCTGGGTCAGGTGCCCTGCCCCAACTTCTATGCAACCATAGTCTCATGTATCAGAGCCTGTATCACACGTACTGTTTTGTGTTTCTCTGTGTATTCCTCTATCTACCCTATTTAGCCTGAAAACTCAGTAAAGACAGAAACCAATCAGATTAATGTGTCTCCAGCATCACCCCACACCTGAGGTGTTCAACAAATGTTTACACCACATGTAGGGTAGAGATAAGCAGCAACTAACTCTTATAATGAAGAGTTTTCATATTTGCTTTCATGTATTTTACTCACAAATGTATGTGATATGTAGAACAATGCTATATAGCCCTTTTCAAAATATGTGTATCTCTGTACATATATATGTATGAATGCACACACACTCACATATATATCTGTATCTATAGAAGCATAGCTGGCAGGCAAGCAAGTTAACCTACTCACACACAAGTTATCTCTACCTGTGGTGAAACTTTTGTTGATGCCTGACAACCATAACCTGTGGGCTACTGCTTAGTGCCAGTATACATACAGTTCAAGTAGACAATGGAAGCAGCTCCTTTCTCAAAGAGCTCATGGGAAAACCTGACCCTGAAGAGAGATCAGGTGGGATCCTTCACTCCTCCCTCTACCTCACCCCTTGTAGTCAGTGCACCATCAAGTCCTGTTAATTTCACCTTTCAAACATTCCTCAAGTTCTTCTTCATTCCATATCCAATAATACCACTATTCTTGTGCAACTTACCCTCATCACTTGCCAGACTAATGTTCTATGTGCTCATTCTGGGCCTTTTTCTAGCAAGTCTCCACACATGCCCATAGTGGGCTTTTTAAAAAAGTGAATCATATTCAGATCATTCCTCCTTGACCTAAACCCCATCAATAGCTTCCCATTGTCATTAGGTCAGCATTCAAACCCCTCAATACGGACTGAAGGCCGTATGGCCTGGCTTTCTTTGCAGTCCCATTTCCCTTTTCTCCAGACCTCACTATCACTGTCCCAGTCTCTCTGCTAATTTTTCCTTCAGTTTCCTGAACATTCCATTCCTTTTCTCATCTCTGAACCTTCATATGAGCTGTTCTCTGTACCCGAACTAAATTTATTTCCCCACCATCAGCTCATTTTTTCTGCTTAATTTACATTTAGCTTTTTCCAGGAAGCTTTTTCTGTAAATCCCCTGCCATCAAGTCTAGTCAGGAACACCCTTACCTCTGTAGTCCTTTGTACTTCTCTCATAAACCTTTGCCACTGAAATGTAATGTTCTAATTACTATCTGTCTTTATGCTTCATGAGGGCAGTGACTATGTCTATTCTGGCCTCCACTGGATCCCCAAGACACAGAATAGGGTTTAACACATGGCTGGTTATCAAAAAATGTTTGTTGAATTAATCAGGATCTCCATAAGACATGGCACAGAAGCAACCCAGGGCATAAGCCTAAACTCAAGCCCCACCCTCCCTAGCAGGAAGTTCATCCCCTTCATCTCACCGCATCAATTTCATTCAGGGCCTTCCACTGCTCATAGGGGACGCCCAGGGCCTCAGCTGTCTGGATGGTCCTCTTCATGTGGCTGGTCCACACCTTCAGGGAGCTTATGCCCTGGGACTGAATGAAGTTAGCCAGGGCATAGGCATACTAGGGAGTGGAGATGCAGAAGAAGAGATAAGGGGAAATGGAAAGGTGAGAGAAGACAGTAGCCATAAAAACAAGCTCAGATCTGCCATAGATGGAGTGGCGATGAACAAGCAAGAGTGGAGAGTTTGTTCCAAATTTATTAAAAAGCCATACATTCCCATGTGGTTAAGGGTCAAGAAAATAGAAAAGTATGCATGTGTGTCTGCATGTGTGTGTGTGTGTGTGTGTGTGTGTGTGTGTGTGTGTGTGTGGTTTACTGATGCTTGCTCATGAAACCCCCTTATTTGGTTATTCATTCATTAAAGCAGGCCCACCTCTAACATTTATGGAGCCTAGGACAAGAGTTTCAATGGAGGCACTCACCCACAGTCTACTTCCCTAATAGTTCCATTTCTGGCACGATCCTGTACTTCTGGGTGCCTTGAGTACATGTTTGTGGATAATCCAGTCACATGACCAAGTTCTGTCTACATCCCACCTCCAACGACCCCCATGTTCCACAAAAAGCAACTCCTTGGTCACCCTTTGGCCTAAAGGTGAATACTCCTGTAACAAGACCTGCCCTCAGGTGGATAAGGATAGGCCCATGCAGGCACTGAAAGCAGACACTGGCAATAAGGGTAAGAAATTCTAGAATTTTTGGTACCCAGAGTATGATCTGGAAGTGGGGAGTGTGAGATTTGGGAGACATTACTCTTTGGACGCTGTGACTACCCATTGCTTAAGCAGGGTTCCAGGCACCTAGGTTCTAAGGCAACACATGTGTTGAGAGTACTGTGTGGTGGGATATTCTTGTTCTCAAGACACAGCAAGGGGAGCAATGGCAGAATTGAGAGGAAACACAAAGGTCTGTGGGAGCCCAGAGGAACAAATGACTGGCTCTTCTGTGTATAGGTGTGGTGTTAATCACAGGTGTGTGTTGAGAACATCCACACGGATGCATAGATATGGGCACACATTTATATATACAGATATAGGCACTTCACACATACATTTAATTATGGGTATGAGTCAGTAGTCAGTGAGATTCAGCAGAAGGAGCCAGAATGGAAGACAGGAGACATGGATTGAACTCCTCCAGCCCCCTTTCATGGTCCCGTATGCCCTCCGACACATCCTTGCTCCACTCTGGCCTCATATCCCACCTGTAAGATGCATAGAACATTGGCTCCCCAGCCTGCTCTCTGGAAGCATCACTTTAGATAGTGGGTGGGGAGCACCCAGACCTCTGCCTGATACTCAGTGGGTGCTGTACAAGTGAGAGCTATGGTGCTGGGGGTGACAGTCGATGGGGAGGTGCTTTGTAAAGTGGCCTGGCGCTCTGTGCCCATGAGTGTAAGGTGGCACTGGCTGTATGTGGAGAGGATTCCCATGTAGAGGCTGTCACGTGTCCAACTGGGGCTCTGAGCTGTGCGGGCAGAGCCAGGCAGTTCCAACCCAGACACCCCTGCAGGGGCTGCTGTGGGTGAGGGTCTCCAGCAGCCTCTGACTCTACTCTGAGGAATGGGAGATGGGGGAATCAGGGTTCAGAGTCTACCGTAAGGGGAGACTTCCAGTCTGGTGGTAACAGAAAGGGAGCTAGGAGGACCCAGCCTTCTGGGGCAGCACCTTGCCTGGGACATGTCCACCTCTCTAGTGGGGGAGCTGAGGCAAAGGCGGGAAGGCCTAGCTTTCAATCCTGGCTCTGTCTAGTCCAAACTGTGTGCCCTGGAGCTGTTCTCTACTCCTCTCTGGCCTCAGCTTCCTCATCCTTACACCAGTAACATTCATGGCCACCCCTTGGAGCTGTGGTGCAGATTAAATGAGGCCACACAAGTGGAAGCAGATGGCAACATAACTGAGCATAGGTGTCCAAGAAATGACAATAATGACAATAAATGTCCCTCCTGCACTTCATTTCCCACTCATCCCTCCTCCAAGTGGTCCTCCCAGAGGGAACAATATCTGTGCTTACAAGCCCAGGTGCAGGGTCAAGTGCTGGGAACATGTAGCCCTTTATTTAGCCAGCACCCAGAACATGCATCCTCAGCTGGGGATATGGCCGTCATGGTGCTCAGCAGGGGAGAAGAGACTCAGGCCAGGAGAGTCAGAGATAAGGCAGAAATGGGAGAACTGGAGCCCAGGGCATGGAGACCTGCCTGGGAGGGAGGAGAGGATGGGGAAGGCTTCCTGGACCAGACCTTGGAGCAGGCTCTGGGCCTTGGAAGGGAGCTGGGAAGGCAGAAAGGATGCAGTCACAGGTGGGGACAAGTGCTGTCAATGTGACATCTGTGGTGGGGTGGGGTAGGGGTGGGAAGCATCAGCCCTGAGTCGGGGAGAAGAAGGATTTAAGGGTGGAGCCCTCAGGGCAGCTGTCTGTGCAAGCGATGGTTACTTGCTGACAGAGGGGGCAGAGGAGGGCAGCCTAGGTGGGTGACACTGCACAAGCAAAGGGAGAGTTGTGAGAAAGATGACGGTACTGGTGACATGGGGGCCGGGGTGGTCACTGAAATGGGGCTGGAGACGCAGCCAGATTTGGGCAGGCCTTGGGTGCCAGGGCCAAGCTATTAGACTAGTAGAGGCAGGTGGCATATGGGAGCCATTTGATGGCTGGGTCACAACTGAGTGGCTAATGGGTGGAAGAGCTTCTGCCCCATCCCTGGGTCCCCACCACCTCAGGACCCAGGCAGTGGCCACCTGGCCCACTCCAGCCCACCTGGGCCAACCCAGCCAACCCATCTTGGCTGGGTGCATGGGGCCCTCCCTACCTGCTTGCCCCGAGCTGAGAGGCCAGAGTCGCCCCCGATGCGGCCTCTGAGGTTGAGTTCACTCTCACCATGCCGGCATAGGTAGATGGAGCGGGGTGTGACGTGGATGTTCATGAGGTAGTAGACTGTGCGGCTCTGGATGTGGTCCTGTACTCGGTTCACCATGTAGCGTGTGCCCACGTCAAAGATCTTGATGTAGGACAGGTGGCTGGGCCAGATCCAAGCAGGAGCAAGGGAATCTCAGGGGCTGCTAGTGGTAGAGCCCCAACCACACACCATGTTTTCAAGCCTTCACTATTCAGCTCTCACTTAACATGACATCATTCCTTACCCTGTTCTGAGTACCTGTCCTAGATCCTTGGTTCCTAGCTACCTCGAAGAGCTTATTGTCTGCTACCATCTACCACTGTCTCCCTTCCTCAGCCTCAGCTTGAGCCAGGCTGTCTTTTCACTTTCACTCATCACACTGCAGGCAGCTGAGGGGCACACCTCTGTCATACTGAGAGAGAAACAGTAATCATCTGTGTCCCTGGCTGTCTCTAACATCTCACTGGCAGCAACCTGGCTTGTGATTCTCCCACTCTTTCAGATCCTAAGCTGGGCGTTTCCTTCCATTTTTGAACCTCTCTGATATATTGTACTTTATACTCACAGTCAGTTACCAGATTGTGCCTGTGCATGTGTATGCCTCTCTCCTCACTCAGAAAGGGGGCTGGTCTGGGTTCTCAATCTATTTGCCATGCAGTCAACAAATACACCCTCCTCTGTTCTAGGCATAGTGCTTCGTTGGGGTGGGAACCCATTGTCTGCCCTTTGGGAGTTCTTCAGCCAGTCAGGAACATATACTTGGAAACACATGGCAATGCTCAACATTCATTCCACAGTTATTCCCTCTAAGGTGTGCCAAGTGCTGGGGCTTAGGGATACATCGGTGGTACACAACACCATTGGGGAACTTGTGGTCCTTGCTTCAAGTTCCTTGTTGTCTCCTAAGTTCTGTACTCTGTTGTGAGCTAATATCCAAACACCGAGTGATAATCAAACTTTTCAACAACCTGTCTGTGGAGAAGCTGAGAAAATTGACTAATGAGAAGACGAAAACCATGGAACAAGACTCCTGTGGCCTCTGTTGTGCCAGGCACTAATCCTTTAGTTGTTGACTTGCAAGGAGTTCAGAGAGATTGCGGGGAAGAGGTGTGGGAGGCTGGGGCAGTAAGGTGACACCAGCAACCCTGGTGAATTGAATAGAAAGAGCTTTACTAACCTGACGCAGGTAAGCCTGCTGATGGGTTTAGTTTCAGAAAGCATCTCCCTTGAATCTCCTAGAGAAATGCTTTAAGTCTGTACCACATTTATTATGCCTGGTCCTGTAATCCATGCCCAATGGCTCCCACAGGGCACTGGCATTTGTTGAACATTTTCTGTGCATCTAGCAGTGAATGAGGATTTTATGAAGTACATGTATCCTCATAATCATTATATAGAGCAGAGATTATCATTTCTGTTTTATAGGAGAGGAAACAGAAGCACAGAGAGAGGAAATAATTTGACTAAGGTCATCTTCTCAGGAAGTAGACTTGAGACTTAAATCCCAGAATGGTTCCTTCTCCAATCATGTTTCCTAGGACTCCCAGAGCCTAGGGGTAGAAAATATCTGATGCAACCTTGTTGCCTAGTTACTGTCTGTTCCTTATACTAGGTCCTGCATGACTCAAGGATAACTTCCAAATTCTGCAGCTTAGTCTGATATTCTAGATGCCTTCACACACTGGCCCCAGCTGGCCTCACTTTATGGTCTCATGTCCATACTCATAACTTCTCTGTTTCATTCTTGTCTTCAGACTTTTACTGTTACACTTGGAATATTTTCTGTACTTCTTTTCTCTTATTCAAATTTACTAGGCCATTACAAAGTGCTGTTCTCTTTGCTTGAAAACATGTGCCTTGCTTGATTTTCAAAGTTGAGTTGCAAAGTTGAAACCTTCTTTGAGCCCAGGATCATGTGAAGTCATTTAGAGGTGCTCCACACCAAAATTATTATAGTAGTTAATGCCCACTTCTAACATGTATAATTTAAAATAAAAATTATAAACCATATAATAATATGAAGAGGTCCTCCCAAGTTCTGGTATTATTTTTTCTACTATGACTACCTTGATGCTGTTTTTGAAATATCAAAAATTAAAAGTTTTTAAAATAGCTTTCTTCTTATTTTTGGTAGCCCCTACCTGGCTGGTGCCCTAAGCACACATTTAATCTAATTATTGGGTAATCCAGCTCTTCTAGACCTTCCTCTTCCAAGTTAGCATGGGGATCCCATGCTTTATGTTTCCACAGTCCACATATTCATTGTCTTCCCCCAACCAACTGGACATTCTGTCAAAGCAGAGACAGCCCTTTTCTCTTTGGATTTCATGTTCAGGACTAGGCCCCTGTACATGAACTGTAAATGTCTGTTGAAAAGAAAATGAAGTCATAAAGATGACCTTCTAGATCTGTCTTCTTCAGGGCTAAACTGATTAATTAAACACCAGCGTAGTACCTGCAGGAGTCTAGGTACACAGCTGGAATCTTTCTCAATGTCATTCTTTCACTTCAGCCCCTCTCCTTCAGACTCTTTTCACCATATGCTGTTAGCCTATATGGTGTCTTTGTGAAAATTTGAAAAATTCACACTTTTCTCGGGGTGCACACAGCCTAATTTCAGCACATACCTTGGTGAGAGAAGTAAATGTACCCTTGACCAGGGTGTCTGTACAATAAACAATGTGCACACTTGTACATAATGGCCATACCCCTTGCACTGAGCAATCATGTGACACCGAGCCTCATGTGACACTTTTTATGATATGAGAGTGTGGGAAGGGGAGAGCCAGGCTGAAAGTTTAAGGGTATGGATTTGAGTATATATTTGCTACTGACTCATTGTGTAGCTTTAGGTAAGCTTTTTTTTTTTTTGAGTTGGAGTCTCACTGTTGCCCAGACTGGAGTGTAGTGGCATGCTCCCGGCCACCGCAGCCTCGACCTGCTGGGCTCCGGCGATCCCTCCGCCTCAGCCTTCCAAATAGCTGGAAATACAGGTGCGCGCTACCACACCTGGCTGATTTTTTGGATTTATTGTAGAGATGAGGTCTCGCTTGCCCAGGCGGGTCTCCAACCCGTGGGCTCAGGCAATCCACTCACCTCAGCCTCCCAAAGCGCGGGATTATAGGCTGAGCCACCGAGCCCGGCTAGGTAAGCCTTTTTATTGCTTTTTAAAATTTAATTCAATTTAAAGTTTTGATGTTTTTAAATTTACTTCAGGGGGTCTATGCACAGGTTAGTTACTTGGGTATACTGTGTGATGGTGAGATTTGGAACTCTGCTGAATCCATCACCCAAATAGTGAGGATGGTACCCAATAGGTAGATTTTCAATCTTTGTCCCCCTTTCTCCTCTCCATTTAGGAGTCCCCAGTGTCTGTTGTGCTCATCTTTGTGTCCATGTACACCCAGTGTTTAGCTCCCACTTATAATTGAGAATATGCAGTATTTGGTTTTCTATTTCTGCATTAATTCACTTAGAATAATGTTGTGGCCCATGTAGTTGCCTTGAGGGTCCCGAGAGAGAGCGGCAAGAGATTAAGAAAGACACAGACACAAAGACATAAAGAAAAGCTGGGGCCAGGTGGGACACTTTCCTCTGATGGAGGAGAAGTGGCCCTGAACTAGCTCAGCATGTTTATTTTATAATTGAGCACAAAGGAAGTTGGGAGGAATTAAAGGACTATAAGGGAACTATAATGGAGTTCTGTTGCTACCTAAATGGCAAGCTGTTCCGAGGTTATCTTGTTGTTGCTAAGGCTTTATCTGTACTATTTGCACCCGGATGTGTGGGCTCTGAGTCGCCGTTCTGTGTAGCAGGCTGCATCCCTTGATCTTTGGTTAGGGTGTGGAGCAACCAAACGGGACCTTGCCTTCGCTTGGGGTCTTGCCTTTGGTCGAGGCCTGCTGTCCGGACAGCGCTCATCTGCTCCCCACAGAGTAATGGTATCCAGCTGCATCCATGTTGCTGCAAATTGCATGATTTTGTTCTTTATTATGGCTGCATAGTATTGCATAGTGTATATATACCACATTTTCTTTATCCAATCCACTGTTGATAGACATCTAAGTTTGTTCATGTATTTGCTATTGTGAATAGTACTTTAATAAACATAAGAGTACAGGTGTCTTTTTGGTAAAACAATTTATGTTTCTTTGGGTACATACCCAATAATGGGTCTGCAGGGTCAAGAAGTAATTCTGTTTTTAGCTATTTGAGAAATACTCAAACTACTCTACACAGGAGCTGAACTAGTTTACATTCCCACCAGTAGTATATAGCATTCCCTTTTCTCTGCAACCTCACCAGCATCTGTTGTTTCTTGACTTACTAGTAATAGCAATTCTGACTGGTGTGAGATGATATCTTGTGGTTTCTGTTTGCATTTCTCTTATGATTAGGGATGCTGAGCATTTTTTCATATGTTTGTTGGCCACTTGCATGTCTTATTTTGAGAAGTGTCTATGTCTTTTGCCTCCTTTTTAATGGGCTTATTTTATTGTTGTTGATTCATTTAAATTCCTGATAGTATCTGGATATTAGCCCTTTGCCAGATGCATAGTTTGCAAATATTTTCTCCCATTGAACAGGTTGTCTATTTACACTGTTGATAGTTTATTTCACTGTGCAGAAGCTCTTTGGTTTAATTAAGTCCCACTTGTTAATTTTGGTTTTTGCGGACTTGGTCGAAACTTGTTGCCAAGGCTAATGTCCTGAAGAGTGTTTCCCAGGATTTCTTCCAGGATTTTTATAGTTTGAGATGTTGCATTTAAGTCTTTAATCCATCTTGAGTTAGTTTTTGTATATGGTGAAAGTAAGGATTCATCTTCATTCATCTGCATATGATTAGCCAGTCTTCCCAGCACTATTTATTAAATAGGGTGTCCTTTGCCTAATATTTATTTTTGTTGACTTTGTCAAAGATCAGTTGGTTGTAGGTAAGTAGCTTTATTTCTGGGTTCTCTGTGCTGTTCTATTGGTCTATGTGTCTATTTCTGTACCAGTACCATGCTGTTTTGGTTACTGTACTTTGTAATAAAGTTTTAAATTAGCATGTTGTCCACTGGTTCCTTCCTTCCTTCCACGGCTGCGGTATCTCTCCTGAGGGTGAGCAAAAGCACCTGGCTTCTTTTCTTGGTGAGGGAGTGGCAGTCAGAACTAGACTGATCAACAGGAGTCCACTGGGTTCCATGTGGGCTTAAGCCTTTGTCCAGACTTGCGGTGGCTCCCTGTGTTGTACTGGATACTAGGGGTGGGGTGGGGGATTGAGGGGGCTTTCCCTTTACTAGGGTTGCAAAGGTCTGTGGTGGAAACGTGGAATCCCAGGGGTTGTTTCACTCACTCACTCACTCACTCACTCACTCACTCACTCACTCACCCCTTCTCTTGTTAGAAATTCTCTCCTGGTTCTATGCCAGAGCTGACTTTGCAGGCTGCCTGGTCTTGCTCTACTCTGCTCTCTGTGGTCCCTGTCACTTCTCTGATGAACTTCAGGGTGTTCTCCAAAATGAGTCACTGACAGAGCTAGTGTTTACTTGCCATTTCAATCACTCTCCATGAGAGTGCTGCCCTCTACATGCTTCTAGTCAACCATCTTAAACTGAAACTCTTTGGTAAGCCTTTGACCTGACTTGGGTCTCAGTTTCTCCATCTAAGGAGTGGAGCAGTAACAATACTTATCTCTCTGTACTTTGGTTGGGTAAGTCTGGAACGATGCTCTTTAAACTTCTTAGGGTGGTAATGACCATTTGAGGCTTCCTTATACTTCTCACTTGGGTCCCAAAGGGCATGAGCCATGAGGGTCTCTTCTTATCATAATCCATTTTGAAAGGGAGTAGCGTTCTGGGAACACCTTACATCTAAAACTCACATCTGCCCTGTACTGCCTACTATCACTGCTTCTATCTTTGGCTGGTATTACAACAGAATATGTCCTGTTTTTCATGGGTCTCCCCATATGTCAAGGCATTATGAAAGCTACCTGAGGATAGGATTTACCTCTATTGTCCCTATTTACATTCTCTACATATACCACAGCCCAAGGGGGCTAAATACTTGTTGACTGAAGAGGTACATGAGCGTTGTGAGAAGAGACTAGGATACAGAACATGGTAGTTAGAATCCTAACTCTCCCCCTGACTTGTGGTGGGAACTTGGGAAAGTAGTTTCGGCTCTCTAAGACTCAATTTCCTCTTCTTGAAAACTTATGATTTTAATACCTATCTTAGCCCTCTTTACATAGTTGTTGTGGTGATTCAATGAAAGAAAAAAGGTGAACATGTTTGGAAAATTAAGTGTCATTCATGTGTAAAGAATATTTTTACAGTAACAATAGCCACGCCCACAAAAGGGAGGTAGTTGTTCCAAGGTTCCTAGTCTATTCATACTGCTCAGGAATGCACTATTCTAGTCATCTTATGAACACTTTATACATCAAGCAATCAGAGCTGGAAGGACCCTTGAAGAAAAGTCATCAAGTCCAGTTCCCTGATATCACAGATAGAGAAGCTGAGGACTAAAAAAGGAAGACATTTTCCCAGATTCTACAGGATATCAAAACTGAGCTAATGATCCAGACCTCAGCTTTGGGATGCTGGGCTCTTACCTGTCTAGTTCTTCATCCAAGGGTTGGTAGTTGACTTCATAGCACTCAATTCTCTTTAAAAAGTCCTCCAGAACCTTCTCCCGGTCACAGTCTATATAATCAGGGCTGCCAAGTTTCACTTGCTGGAAGCAGGGAGAAGGACAGAGGCACCAAGGGAGACATTGGGAGATGAAGACTATGACAGTGTCCTTAGGAAGGACCCTTAAAGACCATTGAGTACAACATCTTTCATTATAAAGGTAAGAAAACAGAGAATTGAAGAAAGGGTCTTGCCCAAGTTTACAAAATCAGTCAACTGAGATTAAGTTGGACTGTGTGACCCCTGATTTCTAATCTCTGTGGGATTGACCACGTGGTCAAACAAGCCTTGTTATATTATACTCAGTCCAGAGTACACACTGCTTAAGAAGAACATTTATAAGAAGACCAGAAACTGTGATATGAGAAATGGCTGAAGAAAAGGAACTAGAGATCTTAGCCAGGGGTCATTATGGCTTACATGTACTGAGTATGTGCTGAGAAATTATGACATGCTGTCTTTGAATTTCTGAAAGTCTGGCATCTCCTAATCTTCTGATACCCACCATCTCTTTCCACAGTCCTTATCTCAGGGAGTGGCCCTTTCATCCACCCAGTAACCTGAGCCTAAATAAAATCTGGGAGTCATCTTAGATGTCTCTCTTTCTGTGATCCTTCACCTCTTAGCAGGCACCAAACCCTGTGCACTGTACCATCTCCTCTAGAAATCCATTCTTTCTTGCCTGTGCTAACTATAGTTCTGTGGCTCATTGTATTATCTATGGTCATGTTACTTCTGATGTATTTGCCATACTGGCAGTCAGAAGGATATTTCTAACATTCATATCTGGCCAAATAATTCTCTTGCTTAAAACACTTTTACATTTTCTCATATCTTTTAGGAAAAAGTTTGAACTATTTTAGCAGATGGTTCATGGCTTGTCACGATTAGGCCTCAAATTCTTTCATCATTTTCATATTTTACTAATCTCCCATTTCTCCACACATTTTGCTTTAGTCAAGCTAAGCTACTTATAGTTCCCTGGAGATGCTATACTTAGTATATGCTATTTCCTTATTTCCCATTCTTCACCCATCAAATTCCTATGCATTCTTCAATTATTACCTCCATTGGGAAGCCTTCCATTATATATTTCCCCATGTAAGTTTAGATTCTCACCTCAGTGCTTGCAAAGCCTCCTCTGTTTCCTCATCCCAGCACTGATCTCAGAGTTCTGTCTATATACTTGTCAGTCTCCCTCACTAGTCTGTGATCTCAGAGGAAGGACTCTCCTCTATCCATTTATAGGTCTCTAATATCCAGAATGGCCCAGCCCAGGTGTATAGTCAACTACTGTTGAATCAATAAATAGATGGATAGATGGTTGGATAAAGAGGGAAGAAAGGAACTGGATATGCTCTATGTCCTAACAGGTTAAAAAATGGACCAATGACTGAAAATTACAGGGAGGCAGATTTCAGCTTGACTGGAGAGTATTCATCAAAAGGTATGAACTTCTTGTCATTACAGGCACAAAACGGAAATCTAGAAAAACACTTAGCTGAGATTTCAAGTATCTGTTGGAAGGCTGAAGGAAATGACCTCTTTTGTCCCTAAGCTCCAATTATTTAATGAAGTAGGGAACAACAAAATATGGTGAATGACTTAGCTCGAGATCACATGCCTAGAATGTAAGAACAGTGATAGTTCTGATACAAATTGTGGGGCAGAATAAAGAACATAAGCTTTCAAGGAAGACAGCCAAACTTGAGGTCCAGGCCCACTTCTATCTCTTTCTGACTGTATAAATCTTTGACAACTCATTTATTTTCTTGGAACTTCAGTTTTCTCTCTCCAACATGGAAATAGTCCCTAATATGCAGGTTTGTTGTGAAAAATTACCGAGTCCAGCTTGGTGCTTAGTACATACTAAGGGTTCTATATATATATTGGCTTCATTTAATTTCATAAGATCCTTGTAGACCAGGATGGTTAGGGAATGTTTTCTATATGAAGTGGGAGGAGAAACTCAAAAAGGAATATCTTCTTGAATCTCATAGAATCTTTTTAGGCATGTTCCCAGTCTAAGGTAGAATAAGGAGGAGGAAAGGTAATTAGTACTCCTTACCCTGATGTTTTCTGCAATGATGCCAGGGTCATTACAGATGGACTCGATGAAAAAGACCTATAAGAAACAGAAGAGAGATTTCCAGCAGGAGATTATGCTTGGTAGGAACCAAAGATATCATGACCCCTTCTCAACGGCTCTCAGTCATCCCCAGGGGCATCTGTAACAACACGATCTTTTTATACAGCAATGCTTTCAGGCTTCGGGGTTTTATGAGACAGATTGGTTCTAAGTTGAATGGTCCTAAACTGCTATTTTGTGTGTTTACTGAGTTTTAGAATTTATGTAGGCTTTTTGTAGTGGTTCTCTCTACTCCTTTCTCATTGCCACCCCCCACAGTACCAATCTGTCAGCAGTCATCGTCCATTGACTAATGTGGCATCTCTCCTTTCCTATTCTGCTTTGCTGCTTTTGACCTTATACTGGAAATCCAGACAACCAAATTAAAATGTTGAGGCTATGATAGCTGACTTGGCTGCTCTAAGTTCCTTAATATGCTCTAGATAAGAGTGGGAGTGTTATTGTACCTTATAACCATGTTCTTTGGCAAACTGCAGAATCAGTGATCGTCGTTCTCTGGTAGTGTTGGTGGCATCAAAAACCTAGAGACAGGTAATGAGATTGGGTTACTCTGAATGTGATGTTAATGGAACACTTACTCTTTGTCTATTCCTATGCTAAGTGAGGGCTTCCAGAAGGGGATAGAACTTGAACAGGGTCTTGAAGAATAGGAATGTTTTGGGATTGGCTTATGACAATTTCACAAGTACTCATCGAGCCCTTACTGTTTGCCCAGAAATGTACAATACCCTGTGAGTGTAATAAGCAAGAATAAAATTGTGGGTTTTTATTAGGGCCATTTTACCCTAAAAAAAGAATTCAGGTGAAGTAACTGAGGACTAGAAGAAGAACCTGCCTTCACTAAAGTCATCAAGAGCTGTTGACAGAGCTGAGCTAGAACTGGTTCTTTCAACTCCTAGATGACACTTCTTTCCTTATCACCTTAGAAGTCCTCAAGAACAGGAACTAACTCCCTATCCTTGGTGCTTGAGGTGGGGCCATTTGCATATTTAATAATCTCCTCCCCCTTTAAAATTTGCAAATTCTATCCCAAGGGTCTATGAGATTAAATTGACTAGATGTTTAGGTAAATCTGCAGAACTCAAAACTATTTATACTGCATTCTTAAACTCTAGCATAGTCCTGCTGAATTCTTGGCAGTGGACTGGTAGAGCAGTAATTAAGAGTGGGGTTTCTGGAGTTATACAACCTGGATTCCAGTTCTGGCCCTGCCAGGTACAAATCATGCCACCTTGACAAATTATTTAATTTTTCTGTGAGCCATTCCTCTGGGCTCTAAAATGGGGATAACAATACCTATTTCATGGGGAAACATTAAATAAAATTATTAATATATAAAAAGCACCTCGAATGTTTGGCACATAGTAAATGCTCAGTACACATAATCTGTTCTCCATCCCTGCAGATAACCTAAGGAAAAAACGGAAATTTCTTTACCGCAACATGACCTTCCTCACGGCTGAGATAACTGTGGACATCCTTCAGGGCTGCTAGGGCGCACTGCCTGAAATAGAGCAAGAAAGAACCAGACACAATCCCTATCCCCTAGGATGCTTCCTTCTCTTTTTCTGCAATATCTTCTGTACCATCTCGCATATGTCTGAGATTAAGTTATTCATCTTTTGAACATCTACCTAGGGTTGCCTATGTTCTAGGCATCATGTAAAGCACACAGAAGGGTCAAAAAGTTGAAAGTAGCTTAGGGCAGATATGAACTAAAATACCCAGGAAAAGTTGCACAAGGATATAAGCCACAATATTAAGGACTTTGACTCTTGAGCAAATGGAGTTCAAGTTGAACTGGTTTATTAACCCATGTAGAGCCTGGTTATGTGGTCTGTGAAGTATAAGGCATTCTTTGCATGGGTAGCACTGCAAACATAGGCACAACAGTGGCAATTTATTTTTCAGCAAAAATCTCTTAGTGACTTCTTGCTGCTGGGTTCTTTGATGAAGGCATGGATCAATAAAAGAGAACCAGGACCTGTGCTGAGATTGGATTGATGAGACTGGAGAGGCTAGAGTGGGCCAAGCTATTGAAACTCTTGTCTCAAATGCCAAGCTGAGAAATTTCCGTTTTGTTCTGTCAGAAGTAGAAGACTGTTAAAGGTTCTTGATAAGGGGATGGTTATGACCAGGAGCAGGCTTTGGGCAGGAGGATGGATGGGTTGTTCTGACTACTGTTTGAAAGTCTAGAGGGCCTCCTCCCTGGCCCAAATTACTCTGCCCCACTCCCCGAATATCTGAAAAACGGACTCCTTCACCTAGGGGTCAGCACAGGTTCCTAAAATGTTGGTACTTACTTCCTGATTAGTAGGGCCTCCGTGTTGTCTGGGAGAAAGAATTCATAGTTCTTGTAGCTCACTGCCTCTCGTCGATACTGGCCTAAATTAAACACTGAAAGCAGGGAGCGCCAGTGAAGAGGTTGGGAAGATCCCAATAGTCAACAAACGTCCTTGCTGGGAGGAATCTCAGAGGTAGGAGAAGGTGTAATCTGTAGCTACAAAGCTTCAAATTATGGCTACCAGTTCATTTATTCCTCACAACACTCCTGCAAAGTAGGGATCACCATTTCCATTTACAAATTAGGAAAGTGAAGTTTAGAGACAGAAAATAATTTTCACAGTTAATAATTGGGGATATGGGATTCCAACTCAGGTCTGTTTGGTTCCAAAGCTGGTGATCTTTCCACTATTCTACTTTATCACAAACTTCAATCCTTTAAATGTACTACTCCAGTGGAAAGATGAAAAAACTGAGATCTAGGGAGTAAAATCAATTACCAAGAGTCAAACTGGTGACAGATATAGTCTGGGCCTCCTGATTCCTAGTCCAATATTATTTGAGCCAGGTTTTTAGGGTAGGTGGTTTTACAGGTAGGTATGGGGAGGTGAGAGTGGGGAACAAAGGCATTTTAGGTAGAGGAGCAACTTGAGCAATGGTATGGCATTAGCAGAAGGCAGGGTATATTTGGAGGATGGTGAGTCATCTATGGTGGCTGAGGCCTGAGAGGCTGGAAGGGGCCAGTTGCAGAGGACCTTGAAGAACAGACGAAGGAGCTTAGATTTAAACCTGCAGGCCAAGGGGACCTTTGGAGGGTTCAGACATGATCCGTTTTGTCCTTTGAAAAATAACTTTGGAGGCATCTATGAGAATTAAATGGAATGGAGCAGAAAGAAAGCAGGGGGATCAGGGCAGAGACCCATCTGTCAGTGTCCCACATGCCCCTATGTTCAGCAAAGTCTCCTCAGAGCTTACAGTCTTCCATGAGAGCTGCTCCTTCTCTCTTTTCCCTGTACTGTTGTCCTATTGCTTCCACAGGACCCAGCTCAAACATACCCTATCCAGGAAGTTTTCACTGCCTTCTAGCTGATGAATCTCTCTGTGAATCCCCTCAGCATCCTGCTCCTGTTCTAGGATTCCTAGATAACCTGAGGTATTCTTACGCATTCAAACCAGGCTGAGAACTCCCCAAGGACAGGGCATGAGTCTATCCTTTTTTGCATTCCCAGTGCCAAGCATGGATTTTGGCACATGGAAAGCCATTGGGGAACTTTTTTCCAGGGAATAAGATAAAGAGAATGTAGATGAAGGGAAAGAATAAATGGACAAAAGAGAACAGAAGACTTGGAGACAGAAAGGGATGGATGGAGGGAAGGGGGAAGAGAGCTAGGATATTGGGATGGGCAAGAAAAAGAAAAGAAGAAATAATGGAGAAAAGAAGAGTACACGGCCAATGTGTGATTTTTTTTCCTTCTCATCAGTAGACCTGGCACAATGAGTGCAGGCTTGGAATCAAACAGACCTGGGTTCATATCCTGGTTCTGTCACTTACTGGCCATGTGCCTTTGGACAGGGCACTTTACCTTTTGGGCCTTCATTTCCTCAACTATGAAATGGTGAAGAAGTGGTAATGCTAAAAAAGTTGTAATATTGATGTAGTAATAATAGTAATGGTGATAAAAAATAATATGTTACTCATAGGGTTGTTTTGAGGTCATGAAACATCTTTAGAACAGACACTAAATCTTAATACTACTTTTCCTATGCCTAGCACCCAACATGTTATTGGGCACAGAGCATGTGCTCAAGAAATTATAAGATTTATAAGAATTGGAGGGGGGTAGTGGAATACAACATCAATAAGGGTACCTGATCTCATGCCAGGTAAAGTGGGGACCAAAGGGAGGCCCAAACTTTACCTGTACAATGATCACTTGTATACTGAATCCTAAATTATACCCCACATCTTTAAAATAAAATTTAAAAAATAAAAAAATGGAATTAAAAAGATTTACAAGAATGTAGTGGTAGTAGTAATGGTAATAGTGGTAGCAGTAGTCCTAATTCTTGAAATAATGGTGATGAGGCATTTCTGGTACTGAACCTTTGGCCTGCTACCTTACTCAGTTTTCAGCCAGTGGTTTGTAGGGGTCTGTAAAACAAATGGTTTCAAAAACAAACCTTTAGTTGGTGTTCCTATCCAGTTGAGATATCGTGTGAGCTTCGTGGAGATGTAGGTCTTGCCTCGCGCTGGTAAACCCACCATGATCACCATCGTGGGGGAATTGGTAAACTGGGGTATGGATGCTGGAAAATAAGCAGAGTTTCAAAAGCTTATCCTCAGACTCATATGATCTTCTGGTATTAGCTCAGAGATTCAGAGTTGGAAAGAGCATCCCTCCCACAATAACAAATTGAAAAAAAGTTGGGAAATCGAAAATTAATGACTTCTCTTGAACTCATATGAAAACAGACTGCAGTACAAATAGCTAACCCCAAGCCTATAGAAACATGCATCTGAAGGAAGCCCCAGGCTCTGGGCATTTTCTTACTTGGTGCAGATATCACTGAACAATATATAAACTCATAAGGAGATTCAGTTACAAATTATTAATGAATTGTTAAAGGCTAGTTGTGAGCTAGGTTGAGAATATGAAGCCAGTAGGGGCTGCGGACATAGGCAATTTTGCACCCCTTGCAGACTTTTTCTCCTACCAGGTGCTGACTGAGAAGAATTCTGAGAAAGATATCCTGTAGTTCTGGCTTGGGGAGGGGAACAGAACAGTAGCCATTGCTGAAATTCTGCCCAGACCATTTGCACTGTCTTCCCCATGGAACAAATGCCTTAATATTCAAGGGGGGAAAGACTATAGTATCTGTAACTTGAGAGAACTGGTGGAAACTCACTGCAGCTGGCAGAGTGAAATGGCCGACACCACTAAAACTCTTCCCAGACAAGTCTCCCCTATGGGAAAAATGGCTTAACACTCAGAAGTAAGAGTAACAGAAACTGAGGACACTGGTGGAAATTCATGATAGCTGGGGGATAAAAAAATGGGGAAAAATGTTCTAACCCAGTATTTGTCTATACTTCAATTTTTTGTTTTATTTTTTTCACAAATTATATATATACACAATTAAAAGAATTGGTGAATTAAAAAAAAAATGTTCTAACCCAGGAAGGGCAGGAAAATGTGCTAGGCCCACCATTACATTTGGAAGAGGAGCGAACACTTGTGAAGGTCACACCTCCAAAACCCAGAGTAAATAAACAAGACTAAGGCTTAATCAGAATAGCACTAAATGTCCCTGCCCCCCTATTCCCTGCTACCAGGCTAAAAAATATTAGTAAAAATAATAGTGGAATAAATCTATAAGGGATAGATTGTCTCTAGGGAGCAGCACAAAGGGAAGAATCAAGGCAAGGAAAAAAACGTAGTCTGAAGAGACAAAGCAATCATCAGTAACAGAATCAGTTATGATGTTGGAAATATCAAACAAGGAATTTAAAATAGCTATGATCAATATGTTAAAGGCTCTATTAGAAAAGGTAATTTCAAGCTGGATGCAGTGGCTCAAGCCTGTAATCCCAGCACTTTGGGAGGCAGAGGTGAGAGGATTGCCTGTTTGAGACCAGTCTGGGCAACTTGGTGAGACCTTGTCTCTACAATAAATAAATTAATTGGGCACGGTGGCGTTCACCTTTAGTTTCACCTACTTGGAAGGCTGAGGCAGAAAGACTGCCTGAGCCCAGAAGGTCAAGGCTGTGGTAGCCATTAGCATGCCACTGTACTTTACAGAGGGAGATTTTGTCAAAAAGAAAGAAAGAAAGAAAGAACGAAAGAAAGAAAGAGTAATTTCAGCAGGGGATGGAAGGTATAAGAAAATCAAATATAAACGTAAGAGAGAAAAACATAGTAACATCTGAAAAATATCTTAGATGTGCTCATCAATTGACTTGGCACAGCTGAGGAATCAGTGAACTTGAAGACAGGTTAATAGAAATTATGCAAACTGAAATGCAGAAAGAAAAATAGACTAAAGAAAGAAAACAGGAAAAAGATCCAAGAATTCTGGGACAATATCAAATAGTATAACATATATGTAAAAAAGTATAAAAAGGAGACTAATAGGGCAGAAGAAATATTTGAAGACATAATGGCCAAAATTTTCCAACATTAGTGACTGACACCAAAGAACAGATCCAAGACGCTCAGAGAACATCAACCAAGGTAAATATAAAAAACAAACAAATAAATAAACAAAACCCATACCCATATATATCAAATTCAAATTGCAGAAAATTAAGACAAAAATAAAATCTAGAAGGCAGCCAGGAAGGAGGGAGTGGCTGGGGAATACCTTACCTACAGATGACAAAGAGAAGAATCATACTAGACTTCTTGCCAGAACCACATAAGCAAAAAGACAGTCAAATGAAAACTTTAAAGTGTTGAAAGAAAAAAATGACAATTCAGAATTTTAAATTCTGGAAAAATGTCCTTCAAAAATAAGGTAAAATAAAGACTTTTTCAGATAAACAAGAACTGAGGAAATTCATCAGCAGCAGACCTGTCTTACAAGAAATATTAAAGGAAATTCTTTAGGCAGAGGGATATAATATAGGTCAGAAAATGAGATCTATGTGATTAAAGAAAGAGAGTTGCAAAAGGAATAATGAAAGTAAAATATAACTTTATTTTTCATATTCTTAATTAGTCTAAAATACAACCAATTGTTTAAAGCAATAATAGTGACAATGTGTTGTGTGCTTATAGCATATGTAAAAATGTAATGGAAAACAAAAATGACAAAGAATGGGAGGAAGAAATCGGGAATATTCTGTAATAAACTACTTGCACTACATGTGAAGCAGTAAAGTACTATTTGAATGTGATCCTAAATTATCTAAAAATGTACATTGTAAATGATAGAGAAATCATTTAAAAAGTTTTTTTAAAAAGACATTTAAATGATGAGTAAATACAGGAAACAAAAATGGGATTATAAAAAAATGGTCAAGTAAAATGAGAACAGACAGAAAGAAGAGGGTTAGGGTTAGGGTTAGGGAACAAATACAATAAACAGAAAAAAGCAAGAACAAATATAATGTAAAACAGAAAGATGGTAGATTTTAACCCAACCATATTGGTAACCAGTTTAAATGTGAATTGCCTAAACATTCCAATTAAAGACAGAAATTGTCAGATTGGATAAAAAAGCAAGACCCAACTACATGCTGTCTACAAAACATAGATAGCTAGGTCCAATTCTGGAACTTTCTTTTATCTCTCACTAACTCAAATAAAACTTGATAGAATGCATGGATATCTATATGAAAACTAAAAAGTAATATAGGTAGGTGGATCAGGGAAGGACACCAGAGTTGAAGTACCACCTAAACATTTGTGAGTTCAACATTTTTTTCCCCTTCAGTTTTCTGAGCCTGAATTCAACATGGTGTGAAATCCAAAAGTGAGCAATGTTGAGCAGACAGAGTGAGATGCAGGAGAATCTCTGAAGTTGGGCTTAAGGAATGAACAAGAGAAGTAAAGTTCAGAGAAAATGAGGGAAATCCTTTGGGTTTTTATTTACACTACTTCTTTGGTTCTACAGTAGATGCAGCAAACAACAAAGCCCAGAAGCAAGAGTGGCCCAAAACTGGAGCCTCCAGGAATCAAAACTCTGTGGTAAACCAACAGTGCTAAGAGGACACAACTAGACTTCATACTAGTTTTTTCTCTTTCTCTCCCCTCCTGCACCTGGTTTCTAGAAGTGGTACAACCATGACAATGGGTAGTTTCTGAATAGACGACAGAAAATGGGAGCCCAGGGAACTGGAAAGTACAGAAAAGATAAGGGAGATGTAAGAGTTTTAAAAAGCAACAGCATAAAATTGATTTGAACCCCTGGGTTTATTTCTGTACTATGAGTACTTTGATCCTAATTAGCATAACAAAGATTTGGAAACTCAACTAGCAAGTAGACCTCCACCCAAATCCCAGACTGACTACTAGGTGGTACACACACAGAAGAGACCTAAGTAGTACTGCAAAAGTCTTGAAAACTGAAATGATGCTGGAATCACAATACACAAAAGGCTAAGAGAAAAAAATATTGACCTTCTCTATTGGATGTAAAAAAGATTCAACTCTAAAAAAAGTACAATGTCCAGGATACAAATTAAAATTAATCAGTATGCAAATAACCATAAAAATCTCAACTCACATGGAAAAAGAAAATCAACAGACACTAATGATGAGATAAGATGCTAAAGTTATCTTAAATTATTTATTATAAAAATGCTTGAATGAGCAATAATAAATGATCTTGGAACAAATATTAAAAATAGAAAACTCAGCAAAGGAATAGAAGATATATATAAGAATCAAATGGATATTTCAACTGAAAAATATAATAACTAAAATAAAAATACCAGGAATTAAAGAGGAGATACAAACTTCATAGATATTAAAATTATTAAAAGGGTATACAATGAACAACTCTGAGCACATAAATTTGACAAATAGATATAATGAAAAAATTCCTCAAAAAGCACAAACTGCCAAAACTTGCTCAAAATGACATAGATAATCTGAACTCTTCCATAACTATTACTGAAATTAAATTTGCAATTAAAAATCCTTCAAAAGAAAATCTAGGCTCAGATGGTTTCACTGGTAAATTTTACCATACACTTAAAGAAGAGGCTAGATGTGGTGGCTCACACCTGTAATTCCAGAACTTTGGGAAGTAGAGGCAAGAGGATTGTCTGAGCCCAAGGGGGCTCATGACCAGCCTGGGAAACTTGGTAAGACCTCATGTCTACAATAAACAATGGTATAAAAAAAGAAAACTACAAATTAATATTCCTCATGAACACAGAGTCCTTAAAAGAAAAGCAAACCAAATTTGGCCATATATAAAATAAATAATTAATATACCACAAACCTAGTTTATCCCAGGAATAAGAGACTGGCTCAATATATGAAAATCAATCAAAGTAATTCATCTTAAAGAAGTAAAACCCATAATATGGTTTGAACGTGTCCTCCACAGTTCACGTATTGGAGCTTAATCCCCAGTGCAACAGTGTTAAGAGGTGGTCCCTTTAAGAGATAATGAAGTCGTGAGGGCTCTGCCCTCAAGAATAGATTGATAGTGTTATCCCTGGAGTGGGTTAGTTAACTCAGAAGAGGATCAGATAAAAAGGATGAGTTCAGCCCCCTTTCTTTCTTGTTCTCTCTCTCTCTCTTCAGTGCATGTGTGTGCTCTCCTACCTTTCCACTGCCCCTGTTCATAGAAAACTGGCCCGTTCATAGACAACATGATTGTCTGATTGTCTATATAAAAAAAAAAATCCTAAGAAATCTATTTTAAAAAAACCCTTCTAGAACTAATAAATGCATTTATCAAGTTCTCAAGATATAATGTCAACATATAAAAGTCAATCATATTCCTATATACAATGAATGAATTCAAAACCAATATTATAAAAAACACAATTATAATAGCTTGAATAAGATTAAATACTTAGGTATAATGCCAACAAAACATGTATAGGATCTGTACAGTGGAAACTACAAAATGCTGTTGAAAGAAATCAAATAACTAAATAAATAGACATACTGTGTCCATGGATTGGAAGATCAACATGGTACAGATGTCCATTCTCTCCAAAGTGACCGACAGATTTAACACAATGTCAATCAAAAATCCTATCAGGATTTTTAAAGTTATAAACAAGATGATTCTGAAATTTATATGGAATAACCAAAGAACTAGAATGGCTAAAAAAAAATTGCAAAATAAAAACGATATTAGGGGAACCTCACCACATGATTTTGAGACTTGTTATAAAGCTACGATACTTAAGACAGAGTGGTACTGGTAAAAGGATAGCCATCTAGATCAGCAGAAGAGAATGAAGAGCTTAGAAATAGACCCACTCAAATATAGTTAACTGGTTTTGCAAAAAGGTACAAAGGTAATTCAATGGAGAAAACAGTCTTTTCAACAAATGGTGCTAGAACAATTGGAAATCCATATACAAAAAATGAACCTCAACACTTAAACTTTATGCAAAAAGTAATTCAAAATGGATCATAGGCAGGTCTAAATGTAAAATGTAAAACTATAAAATTTCTCAAATAAAAAATATAGAAGAAAATCTGCATAACATTGGATTTGGCAATGAGTTTTTGGTTACATCACAAAAAGCACTATCCATAAAAGAAACAATTGATAAATTAAACTATAAATATTGAAACATTTTAGCCACAAAATTTAAACAAAATAAAAGATTGTCATGTTTTTAATAGATAAAAGTTTGTATCTGTGAAAGACACAAGAGAATGAAAAGAAATGACAGATTGAAAGAACACATTTGCAAATTACATATCTGGTGTATCCAGAATATATAAAAAACACATAAAACTGAACAATAAAAAAGAAAATCTAATTTTAAAAATTGGAAAATATCTAAACAAATATTTTACTAGCCAAAGCATACAGATAGCAAAAAAGTGTATTACAAGATACTCAATCTCATCAATCATTAAGGAAATGCAAATTAAAAGTACAATGAGATCATGGTTTCTCCCCTGCCAGGTAAATATAATGAGATACACTTTGAAACATAGCTATTAAAATGGCTAAAATTAAATACATATCCATTTATATAACAATACTAAGTGCTGTCAATGATGCATAACAAAAGAAACACTCGTTCATTGCTAGTAGAAATGCAAAATGGTTCAGGTATTTTGGAAAATAGTTTGGTGTTACTTTTAAAATTTAGTGTACACTTGGCATATGACCCAGAATTTTTATTCTGGGTATATATGGAAGGGAGTGGAAAAATTAAGTTTATGCAAAAATGTATATGAGAATGATTATTGAGCCTTGCTAATAATCACTAAAAATGGGAAACAAGCAAGATGTTCCTTAACTGGTGAGTGAATAAACAAACTGTGGAACAGCCATAAACTAGAATACCATCCAGCAATTAAGAGACCTATTTATTCACACAACTAGGATGAATCTCAAATGCATTATGCCAAGAGAAAGAAGTCATATGCAAAAGTTGACATATAATTCCATTTATATGACATCTTGACAAAGGCAGAATTATAGGGACAGAACAGATCAGCAGCTGTCAGAGGTTGAGAGAGATCAGAGAAATTGACTATAATGGGCTATACAAAACAACTTTTTAGGGTGATGGAATTGTTTTGTATAGCCTATGGAAGTGATACCTGAACATATATATGTCAAAAATACAGAACTAAATTTTATTGTATTCAAGTTTTAAAAAAATCAATGAAAATGTCTGGATAACTCAGTATTGGATGTAATTGGTGATGAATGGATCTGTGTTTCAAGTGCACAGCAAACCTCATCAAATGGGGCAGAGATAGAAAATCTGAAATAAATATGAAAAATATTTACTGTCGGTCATTCTGGCAGACAGCCTTCAAGATGCGATGTCCCAGGCCACATTTTCCATGATCAGGGATACAGATCCCTTCTGATGCCAGCCATCGGTAGCACACTGGATCATCACAAGGTGTGCATAGACATTGTACTCTAGTTGATATATTTGTTTCTCACAGGCATATGGGTTAACAATTCTGAAACTACCAGTGTGTGTAGTAGGGTTGAACAAATAAATAACTAAATAAATCGTAGGTAAGGGGAGCCAGGTAGGTGTTTTACTGTCTGAGAAAGAAATTAATCATGAACAAGGGAGAAATCTAGAATGATACCATGTAGCATTGGTTTAGGGTCAGAAATACAGCATTAACTCATGATTATTTTAATATATTTACAAATAGATACAGAAATACAGATGTGTAAGTATACACACAAATATTTATTGACTCTGTCTGCTGGGAAGGCTAGAAAAAGTCACACACTAAAAGTAACAAAAGCATCCAGATCTTGGTTTCTAAATGCCATTTTTCAATTACCATGGATCCTTGGAGAAATGGGTGGGGTATCCTGTGGTGTGAAAAAGTAAGGAAGTGCCAAAAAAAAAAAAAAAAAAAGGGAGAATGAGAGTATGTCAAAGAGACACAGGAAGGAGAGAGAGGGATGAATAAGTGGAGTGCAATGGATTCTTAGGGCAGTGAAACTACTCTGTATGATATAATGGTGGGTACATGCCATTACAAATTTGTTCAAACCTATAAAATGTACAACACCAAAAGTGAGCCCTAAAGTAAAATATGGACTCAGGTTGATTAATGATGTGTCAATGTAGGTTCATCAATTTGTAACAAATACCACTATATTAGGGAATATTGACAATAACAAAGGCTATGCATGTGGGTGGGGCAGGGGCTATATTGGAAATCTTAGTACCTTCTGGTAAATATTTCTGCAAACCTAAAACTGCTCTAAAAAATAAAGTTTAGGCCAGGCGTGGTGGCTCACACCTGTATTCCCAGCACTTTGGGAGGCTGAGGTGGGAGGATTGCTTGAACCCAGGAGTTTGAGACCAGCCTGGGCAACATAGGGAGGCTTTGTCTCCACACACACACACACACAAAGCCTATTTTTTAAAAAAAGATACAGAAGCCAAATTGAAAGAGTTTCTAATCTCCAATACTGAGATAAGTTGACCAACAAAATAAATATAATATTAGATTATGACCCAAAGAATAAAATAAATATTTATAAGTTCATGCTTATATACATAAATAATTGAATGAATAAACAAATGGAAGAGAAGAACAAAATCTTTATAGAAGGATCCCAAATAATAAATGTATAAGAAATAAGGAAAACAGAAAATTGCCATTAGAACACCACTGTAATAATTGCTGCAGGAGCAATCCACTGGTGAATGCTAAAATTAGTGAGTGAAGCTTCAAGAAGAATCTGAATATTTGTATAGGCTCAAATAATTTTACCCAAATTATTATGATGTTCTTAACATATTTCCACAAATTATTTAATACTCCTCCCTCTAGTGGGTGACATTTAATTCCCCTCCCCATAGTATGGGCTGGACTCAGTGATTCATTTCCAAAGAATAGAGTGTGGAAAAGGAAAATAGTATCCTGGCAGACCACACCTAATCTAAGAATTCAAGGTTAATATCATCAGTGATAAATCATGATCCTATCATGTTCCCCCTGATAAGAAGGGCACTTTACCTCTATGATATTCTTCTAAAAACCCATAGCCCTAGTCTAAACATGAAAAATATCATAAAATTCTAAGTTGAGGGTCATTCCACCAAACACCATGAAAAACAAAGAAAGACTGAAAAACTGTCACAGACTGGGGAATGCTAAGGAAATATGATAATCTCAATGTAGTATGCTGAATTGAAACCTGGAACACAAAATGGATATTAGTAGAAAAATTAAAGAAGTCCGAATAAATTCTGTAGTTTAGTTCGTAGTAATGTACTAATGTTAATACCTTAGTTTTGGCAGACAGCAGACACTCTCACTGCTGTCCTGCCTGTTGTGCCCTTCACAACGTATCTTCCCTTTAATACGTCTACCTTTCTTAATCCATAACTGTCTTGGTGAATATGTTCACCCCCACAACTCTGACCTACCTAGCCTGCCACACACTGCGCCTCCCTTTTGTTTTTCTTTCTGTAAAAATTTTCAAAATTTTCACGACGAAATGTTCAAAAAATGTCTTAATTTTGACAAATGTACCATGCTTATGTAAACTACTAACATTAGTGGAAGCTGAATGAAGGGTATATAGGAACTCTGTAATTCTTTTGTAAATCTAAAATTATTTCAAAATAAAAAGTTAAAAAATAAAAATCTTACTCCCAGAACTGAATTAGGTAGCCATTCACTTCCTAAACTCTTTCCCTTCCTATCTAGTCCCTTCAGGTAAATAAAACTCTTATTTCTCCTACCACCAAGTGTTGTTCTTAGAAAAGGATCTTACGATAGCCAGTCACATTCTCCCCCAAGCTCTTCTGTAAACTTCCAGGTAATTTTAAGCAGTACAGTATCTTCCTCAAGTTTTAAATGGTAGAAAATACATAGACAAGATTTCCATTCTGGTAATATTTTGGACTATTTTTGTAAAGAACACATAACAGTACAAAATACCTAAAAATACTGCATTTAAAACAAATAAAACATGACTGAGCTGGCGTGAAAGTAATGGAAATCCTCAGGGGCTGGGAATAAAGAAAAATACAGATTTTAAAAAGATAAATAAGCATTAAAATCCATATTTACACTGGTAGCCCGGAGCAGAGTTTTACCTGTCAGTAGGCCATGGAATCAATTCAGTGGGTGCAATAGGCAGCATATAGTATCACTCCTTAATGATCCTTACCTCATGTTATTCATGACATTGTGTAGTCACTTTTCGTTGACTGTGGGCTGAATCTAGTGACTTATTTTTAACCAACAGAATAGGACAAAAGTGATGGGATATCACTTCTGAGATTCCATCATAAAAAGACTCTGGCCTCTCTCTTGCTAGTCCTCTTTTGCTCTCTTGTTGGTTTGCTTTGTTGAACACCAGCTGTCATGTTGTGAACCTCCTTATGGAGAGGGTCATGTGGCAAGGAGCTGAGGATGGTCTCTGGAAACAGCTAGTGAGAAACTAAAATGACCTCATTCCAATATGCTGTGAAAAACTGAATCTTGCCAACAACCGTGTGAGCTGGAAGTGGATCCCCACCCCTTACCCCAATCCAGTAGAGCATTGAGATGACTGCAGCTCCAGTCAATACCTTGATTGTAGCCTTGTTAGGAATCCTGAGCCAGAAGTCCCAGCTAACCTATTTACTGATCTCTGACCCATAGAAACTGTGAGGTAGTAGATGTGTGCTGTTTTAAATTACCCTACATTTTAGGGTAATTTATTACATAGCAATAGACAAAAAATACAGTGGAACACAAAAAGCATCTTTTGTTTAATTCAAACATATACTACACAAAAATTTGTATGTGTTTTCTGAGAGGCAAAGTACGTGTTTCTTCTGTGGGTCACTCTCAAAGGACAGTCAAATTTCTGGCTTAGAACTTGGGAAATAGAGAATAAGAAAACATTAGAAAAAAATCAACAAAATCAAAGTCTGGTTCTTTGAAAAAGTTAACAAACTTGACAAATCTTTAGACTGACCAAGAGAAAAGAGAGAAAACTCAAATTAATAAATCCAGGAACAAACAAACAAACAAGCAAACAAATAAATAAATCCAGGAATAAAAGAAGAGGCATTACCACTGAACATACAGAAATAAAAAATAATTATGATGGAATATTATGAACATCTGTATGCCAACACAATAAGTGGCTTAGATAAAGCAGACACATTATTAGAATTATACAAACTTCCAAAACTGACTCAAAAAGAAAAGAAATTAGCCAGGCACAGAGGCTCATGCCTATAATCCCAGCACTTTGGGAGGCAGAGGCGAGAGGATGGCCTGAGCCCATGGGTTCAAAACCAACCTGGGAAACATGGTGAAACCTCATCTCTACAATAAATCAAACTAATTAGCTGGGTGTGGTGGTGCACGCCTGTAGTTACAGCTACTTGGAAGGCAGAGACAGAAGGATCGCCTGAGCCCAGCAGGTCAAGGCTGCGGTGGCCGACTGCACTCCAGCCTGGGTGACAGAGTGAGACTCCGATTTAAAAAAAAAAGAAAAGCAAAAAGAAAAGAAATTGAAATAGATCTATAATAAGAAAAAAGATTAAATAAGTAATGAAAAAACTTGCCACAAAGAAAAGTCCAGGATTAGATGGTTTCGCTGATAAATTTTAGCAAACATTTAAAGAAGACTTAATGAGACTTGATACCAAATTCTTCAAAAGATCTTTCAAAGAGTAGAAAAGGAGGGAATACTTCCCAACTCATTTCTTAAGGCCAGTATATCAGTGCTACCAAAGCCAGGCAAAGATATCAGAAGAAAATAAAACTATAGACAAATATCTGTTATGAATACAGATGCAAAAATTCTTAGTAAAATACTAGTAATTTGAACCCAGCAAAGTATTAAGAGGTTTATACACCAAAAGCAAGTTAGATTTATTATAGAAATGCAAGGTTAGTTTTACCACTGAAATCAATTAATGCAATATACCACATCAGTAGAATAAAGGACAAACCTACATGATCATCTCATAGGAAAAGCATTTGAAAAATTAAATACTCTTTTATGATAAAACCATGCAACAGACTAAGAACAGAAGAAAAGGTTCGAAACCTGACAAAGAATGTCAATGAAGAACCCACAGCGGTCAAGAACAGGATAGGATGTCTTTTTTCACTTCATCTTTCCAACATTCTAGTAAAGGTTCTAGCCAGGGTTATTAGGTAAGAAAAAGAAATAAAAAGCAGCTAGATTGAAAAGGAAGAAATAAAATTATCTCCATCTGCAGATGACATAATCTTGCACATAGAAAATCCCAAGGAATACACTAAAAATGTGTAGGTACTAATAAATGAGTTCAGTAATGTTGTAGGATACAAGATCAATACATAAAAATCAATTATATTTCTATAAAGAAGCAATGAGCAAACAAAATTAAATTAAGAAAAATTCCATTTAAATAGCATCAAAAATAATAAAATGCTTAAAAGAAATGTAAAACTTACACTCTAAAAACTACAAAACATTGTCTAAAAATTAAAACCTAAATAAATGCAACAACATCCCACGTTCAGGGACCTGAGACTTAGTATTTTTAAGATGATAATATTCTCAAATTGATCTATAGATTCAATGCAGCCCCTATAAAAGTTCTAGCTGAATTCTTTGTAGAAATTGGAAACTGATCCTAAAATTCAAATAGAAATTCAAGGGACCTAGGATAACCAAACAATCTTGAAAATAATCTGAAAAAGAACAAAATGGGAAGACTCACACATCCCAACTTAAAAATTTACTAAAAACTACAGTAATCAAGAGTGTGTTGTACAGGCATACAGACAGACATAAACCAATGGAATAGAACTGAAAGTCCAGAAATAAAAATCCTTAAATTTATGGTCATCTGATTTTCATCAAGGGTGCCAAAGCAATTCAGTAGAGAAAGTTTAGTCTTTTTTTAAAAAAATGATGCTGGGACAATTGGATATCAACATGCAAAAGAATGAAGTTAGATTCCTATCTCACACCATACGCAAATGTTAACACAAAATAGATCAAAGACCTAAATGTAAGAGCTGAGACTATAAAACTCTTAAAAGAAAACCTAGGGATAAATCTTTGTGACCTTGCAAGCTACAACATGGATTAATCTTGAAAACATTAAACCCAAAGAAAGGAGCCAGATGCAAAAGGTCACTTACTGTTTGATTCCACTTATATGAAATGTCCAGAATAGGCAAATCCATAGAGACTGAAAGTAGATTAGTGTGTGTGTGGAGGTCGCGGGAGGAATCAGGAGTGATTCTGAAAAGTATGGAGTTCGTTCTCCCTCCTCCTCCCCCTCCCCCTCCGTTTCTCTCTCCTTCTCGAGTCAGACTCTCACTCTGCTGGGCTCAGGTGGTCCTTCTGCTTCAGCCTTCCAAGTAGCTGGAACCACAGGGGCATCACCACGCCCAGCTAATTTTTTTTCATTTATTGTAGAGACGAGTTCTCGCCAAGTTGCCCAGGTTGTTCTCAAAACTCTAGGCTCAGGTAATCCTCTCGCCACTGCCTCCCAAAGTGATGGTATTGCAGGAACGAGTCACCACACTCAGCGTGGGGTTTCTTTTTGGCATAATGAAAATGTCCTGGAATTAGTGGTGATGGTTCCACAATCATGTGAATATACTCAAGACCACTGCCTGTACACCTAAAACGATGAATTTTATGGTATGTAAATTATATCTCTATAAAAACAATTTTTAAAAATGTATAGGAAAATATATACCAGGTGAATATAAAGCTAAATAAGGCTAATATAGATATATCAATATGAGGGAAAAACTTAATTGTAGGGCAAAAATATCAACAATATCAAATTACCAGTATTATTAGAGATAATTTCTTTACACACTGAAAAAATATTCAACTCACCAGGAAGATATATAAATTTCAAATTTGTTTGTAATTATCTATAAACTTTCAAAATTTACAGAATTACAAGGAGACATTAACAAATTTTCCATATCAACAGGCAGCCAAAACCCCAGAAGGATATAGAACGTTTGAGCCACATTAACAAACATGACTTAATTGAAGTATATACAGCACTAAACACAACTGTAATGCACATTCTTTTCGAGTGCTCATGGGAGAACATTTACCAGAATTGTCCATATGTTGGTCCATAAAGCAAGTCTCAACAAATTTCAAATAACTGAAATAATACCAAGTGTGTTCTATGACCAGAATGGAATTAAACTGGAAATGACAAGGGCACTGACCTACCAAAACAGAAGCTGGCCCAAGGGCTGGCACAAGTACTGGAGGCCTCCTGCTGTGTCAGGCATTAACCTTTTAGTTGGTAAATAATAATCCTGGAAAAAGAACTGAGGTGGCCAAGGCAACAGGGTAAGTAAATACTTTAAAAATTAGTATGGTCATACAATTATGCATCTATGGAATATCAGCCCTGTTTGGTAGGCCAATTATAGCACTGGATGCATATATTAGAAAATAAGAAAATCTGAAAATTAATGAGCTGAGCATTCAACTCTATAAGTTAAAAAAAAGAACAACAGACTCAGTCTAGAGAAAGTAAAAGAAGTAGAATAATTAAAAGAAAAACAGTTAAACAGGAAATAAAAATATAACAGAAAGGATACATAAATCTAAAAGTTTATATTTTTAGAAGAATTATTAAAGCGACAAACTCTGGCAAGACTGTTCAAGAGGATAAAATAGAAGGTAGAAATAAACAATATTAGAATAAAAGAGAAGATATCACTGCAAATGCAACAAAGATTTAAAATATACAAAGATAACCTTTCATAAATAATTTGAAAACTGATGTGAAGTAGAAAAATCCCCACAAAATCATAACAACAAAGCTGATTTAAGTAGATGTAGCAAACTGAAATGACTCTATAACTATTAAAGAAATTCTGTCAGTTAAAATGTTAAAGGAGATGCTAGGCCCAGAAGTTTTACCTGGAAGTTCTGCCAAATATTTTAGGAACAGATAGTTCCTTGGATAATCTTTGTCCAAGAACAGAATGAAGGGAAACAGTTCCCACCTCATTTTATGAGGTTAGTATAACCTTGACACCAAAACCAGATGGGAACAACATGAGAATGGAAAAAGTGCAGGTCAGCCTCATTTCTGAACAAAATGCTAAAATCCTAAACAAGATTAGTGAATAAAACCCAGAGGTTTTTATTTATTCCAGAACCACAAGATTAGTTCAACATAAAAAACTCTAATATAATGTACCATATTAATAAGTTAAAATAAAAAATCAATATTATCTCAGTGGATACAGAAAACATGTTCAATAAAATTTATTATTCATTCATCGTTTTAAAATTACATTGGCAAACTAGGAACAAAAGGGAACTTCCTTAACCTGTTAGATTATATCTACCAAAACGACAGCAAATTTACTCAGTAGTGAAATTGTAAAAGCATTCCCTTTAAAATCAGTGTCAACATAAGAATCAACACTATTAACATTCCTTCTCAACATGTATCGCATAACATGTGTGCGCACGCGTAGTGTGAAAGGTGGGAGGTCTTAGCAGTATAGTAATACAAGAAAAAGAGATAACAATAAGGATTGGAAGGGGAAAATGAAAGTTTCCATTCACATACAAATTATCAAAACTAATAAGAAAAGTTAGCAGGTTTGCTAGTTCAAAATTCAATGTATACAAAAAATTACATTTGTATATATTAGCAACGAACTGCCATAAGTGTTATTTTCTAAAAGGGTACTGTTTATGATACCAAAAAAAAAAAAAAAAGCCAGAAAATTTTCCAATGATGTGCAAGCCTTTAATAGATTAAATGATAGAACTTCACTCAAAAAAGATGAAAAAAGTCTATATACATGGAGAGACATACCCATGTTTTGGGAAGATTCAATATCACAAAGATGGTAATGCTCTTCAAATTGATTTACAGATTGAAAGTAATTCTAAGTGAAATTCCGAGGAGAGGAGAGAGAGAGAGAGAGAGAGAGAGAGAGAGAGAGAGAGAAACTTGAAAAGCTGATTTCAAATTTCATAGAGAAAAGCAATGGGCCAAGAATAACCAAGACATTCCATAAGAAGGATAAGATGAAGGGACTTGCTCTACCATGATAAATGTACAAAAATGTCCACTGCACTATTGTTCATAACCAAAAATTAGAAATCATCTAAATGCTCAACAATAGTAAGATGGATAAATAAATCATGGGATACTCACAAGGAAGATAAACAAACTACAACTGCATGTGACAATTAATATGGGTAGCTCTCATAAACAGAATGTTGGATGAAAAAAAATTACACAGCTGTTTAAGCACTTTATACGTTAATGCATTTAATCCTCAAAACAACATTAGTAAGTGATTGTGTGTCTTCTAGAGAGGATGCTTCAAGCAAGAAGTGACTGAGACCTTTCGAAATCAATAGCCTGGCCTCTCTAGCAGGAGGTGAGCCAGACATTGCCCAGGGCAAGACTTGGCAACCACTATCTAAGCGTTTTTGTGTCTATGGTCTGATGAAATTCAGTCAGTCATTAATGAGAGACTGTTTTGTGCACACAGAGCCCCATTCTTGGCTATGGTAAATGGTAGAGTAGAAGTAGCTCAAAGTGACCATTTACTGAGCATCTGCTATGTATGTGCCAGGTTCAGGGCTTGGTGATGGGGATATGATGGTTTATAAGACCACACAAAGCCAGGCGCAGTGGCTCATGTCTGCAATCCCAGTACTTTGAGAGGCTAAGA